>JBBBDQ010001380.1:900000-987500 GCA_037127315.1 Ascarosepion bandense | reverse complement strand
CCGCATTTATACTCAGTGGGTTTTTTGAGACATGTTCAAAGACAAATTTACAGTTTATTTATATATATATATATATATATATATATATATATATATATATACATACATGCACACACACCAGGAAAATAGTTGTTGGTTAGACCAGCAGACAGTCGTGCTCAATGCCCAATCAAAACAAATGAACTGAATATGCAGAGCTATGAATATGTCAAAGAATGGACACACACCACTTACTTGCTACCTAAGCTTCAATCATGCCGGTCTCTTTAGGAACCGGTCTCTTTATTCACTTGCACAAACACAAAGGTGGAGATATAAAGTCAATCAATACAAGCATGTGCGTGTGTGTGTGTGTGTGTGTCTTCCCATTACCCTGTGCAATAATGAGTAAATACCCTCTGTTGTGATCTAATTGTAATTTTTCAGGATGCCTTGGAAGTAAAGGCAGTACAGTTTTCTGCCGTTCAACATTACCTCATCTCACCATCCCTTTCATTGTCCCAATCTGTGCCACTTGAAAAAAAAAAAAAAAGAAAGAATTCCATCCTGCACTCTTTGCTGAATTCATTTAAGGGAATTGTTATTTTACATCCATTTTTTTTTATCCTCATTTCTTTAAAATGGAATTTTCTTTTCAATAGATTCTTTTAGCTGGAAGCTGATGGCAATGAGAAACATTTAAATGGTAAACGTTCTTTTAAATGTTTTTTGATTACTTATTTAACCAGAAACAACTAAAACGGGTGTTTTCTCTTTCTCATCAATTCTGTCTATCATCCATATTTGTTGACATAAAAAACTACTTTGCTTTCCACAAAAACAAATGGTTAATAACACATGCCAGACTCGAGTACATTGTTGGCTAATTTTTAACATGATATCCCAAGCACAGATATGCAGGCTGAGTAATGGGATGCGGCTTAGGACTAGAAAGATTTTTCCAAACCAAGTTTAAATTCAAGTCAAGTTTGTTACACTCACACTTGTGCAAATCAGTCAGTTAAGTGCCATACGTGATACACACTCTGGGCGATAATCTCGAAAGAGACATGACTGACTGGGCAGAAGATTATCCCACAGTAGATTACCATTGCTTTCTGCGGTAGACTGGTTGCCAGCCAAGGCTATAGAACCCAAGCTGTCCTGTTATTTGACTCATAGCTAGAAAGAAAAGAGATTATATTATTACATAGTAATTAGTGGGGGATCAGTTCATTACATCATAACAATATAAAACTGATCCTCCACTTTATGTCCAGTGGACACCTTAATCATGTTTGCAGCTATTATATTCAGTCAGTCAGTTAAGTGCCATATGTGATACATGCTTTGGGCGATCATGTCTCAAAAGAGACATGACTGACTGGGCAGGAGATTTTCCCCCAGTAGGCTGCCATTGCTTTCTGTGCCAGACTGGTTGCCAGCCAAGGCTATAGAACCCAATCTGTCCTATTATTTAACCCATACCTAGAGGGAAGAGACGGATTAATACCTTTCTCAAGGGTATTTGCCCATAAGTGAATAAGGAATAAATCAATATTAATCCTCATCCTGTGTCCCAGATTAAAGATTATTAAAGGAAAAAAGTTATCGAGAACATAGGTAATATTGTTTTAACATGATCATCACTTTAATGAATTCATTGTCATCCTTCGTCCCATGATCGAGTGTGATCAATTCACAGCTGAGGACATGACCAGCTATCTCTTCATTCTTTGGCTAAGTGCCAATAACTGAGACCCTGTTAATGATCATCCATTCGCCTCAGTGACATAGTCGGCCTATTTTTTTCTCTTTATACCCCACTATTTTTTTTTTTTTGGCTTGTGAGATCAAAGACACATTTCAGAAGCTAGCCGAGTACTGAAAGGCAGAAAAATCTCATTAGAAACAAAGAATAGAGTACTGGATTGCTACGTGATATCTGTCCTTCTGTATGGAAGTGAATGCGGAGTGATCTCAACAAAGATGAAGGAGATGCTTGAGGCAGCAGAAATGTGGTTTTACAGAAGGATGCTGAGGATACCATGGACAGAGAGCATGTGTGCAACAATGAGGTGTTGGAAAGGACGCAAACGAGAAGAAAACTAATACTAAATATCAGGAAGAGAGAAATGAGGTTCCTGTGACACATAATGAGGAAGGAGGGCCTGGAGAACTTGATACTAACAAGTCTGAGCAAATGGTTGATGGAGCGGGGCTTGGAAGAGATACCAAGAAAAAAATTATTTAGAGCTACATGAGACAGAGCCAAGTGGAAATCGAGGATTGCCTACGTCCTTATTGTGGAGTAGTTTTCGCACTGAAGGTTATAATCGTGTTATGTTGATTGCTAATCGACTTAACGCACCCAAAATGTTAGGAACTTGGTAATCTTCCACAGAAGGTGACTCCTTAGTATTCAGCTAACTGCCTAGTAGTTCTACTGGACTCTAATAGAAGTCTAAAGAACTCATATGAACTTCCCAAGAACTTCCTGTTAACTTTTATTAATATAGGAGGGAGAGTTCATTATCTGAAAAATAGGTGTGTTTCACAATAACATTAATATAGGAGGGAGAGTTCATTATCTGAGAAATAGGTGTGTTTCACAATAACATTAATATAGGAGGAGAGTTCATTATCTGAGGAACAGGTGTGTTTCACAATAACATTAATATAGGAGGGAGAGTTCATTATCTGAGGAATAGGTGTGTTTCACAATAACATTAATATAGGAGGGAGAGTCCATTATCTGAGAAATAGGTGTGTTTCACAATAACATTAATATAGGAGGGAGAGTCCATTATCTGAGGAATAGGTATGTTTCCCCATAACAGTCCTGAAGAGACATGGCACATGAAGAAGAAGAGATTGTAAAAGGAAGATTTTTCACTTTTAGGATGTGTCCATAACATTTTAACTTTCTCCTCTTGATAGTGAATATGAAGTATTCCAAAAAGTTTATTTCTTATTTATAAAATTCACGTTTAGACTGTTGCCCTCATATTTGTTGCCCTCTTATCTTCATTATATGCTTGTCAATCCAGTTAACATATAGAAAATAACTGAGCAGTATTAAAAATCGACAAGAGATATCCTTAGACATGAGCAGTGGAAAGGGAACGGTTTACTTCTGTACATCTTTTTCTTCATTACTTTTTTCTTTTAAGTTCAACCCAAGCAAGGCAATAAAGCCACTAAGAAGCAAGGGGTTTTTGAAAGTTGGAGAATATAAAAAAAAAACCTATTAAGGAGAGAGAATAATAAACGAGCATGGATTCAAAAGGCCAAAGATAATTTTTCTTCTTATAATTTCAACCCAAGCAAGGCAATAGAGCCACTAAGAAGCAAGGTTTTTTTTAGTGTTGGATGAGAAAAAAAGCACTATTAAGGAGAGAGAACAATAAATGAACATAGATTTAAAAAGTAAAAGATAATTTTTTAATTTTTTCTTATAATTTCAAATCAAGCAAGGCAATAAAGCCACTAAGAAGCAAGGGTTTTTTGAGTGCTGGAGAATATTAAAAAAAAAGCACTATTAAGAAGAGAGAATAATAAACGAACATGGATTCAACAGGCCAAAGATAATGTTTAACATTGCATTTACATTTTTGAAGATCAAAGTTGACTAGAATTCAGAAGAGAGTTCTACAAGTGAGAAAAACTGTTAGCAAAAGACTGAGTGCATCTAGCCATTTCAACAGTAAAACATGCTTTTCTATTCTTTCAGCTTGAATTTCTCAGATGAGGATTTATCATTACACTATTTACTTTGGGATGATTTCTAGGATCCTTTCGTTGTTGTGATGAAATTTGGCCTGTTGTAACATTTGGCTTTCATCAGTTATATATCAATCTAAGTAACCTACAGGAAATACCAAACTGAACCTTTTATTTAATCTATGGGGCTAGACTGTTCTCGTCACACTGCCCATGTCTAGGTATATCTTGTCTAATTCAGTGAAAACATTATAACAACAAGATGAAGACAATAGTCTGAATGCAAATAGAGTACATGTTTTCCTATCGTATTTGGCTTCTTGATCAAGAAATTATAGAATACATGCTTTGTGATTTAAGTACATGGTTTGACAAACGCAACCATTTGATCTAGCTGTTCACATGCTGAATTAAAACAGCAATTTCTACAGGCCTCGTATTTAAATACCTTCAAGCTGTCTGGTGAATTCAGCATCTTATGATTTGGCAACAATTAACATTTTCTTATCAGGAAAGTTGCATTTTTAATTATTCATAATTTCGAAGAATACTAAATTGAGTCCGTTAAATCTACTCAAATACAGGGTGACCCCCCCCCCCGCAAAAAAAAAACAAACAAAAAAACAAACTACAAATCACACATCAAATGACTTCTTAGCCTGGCTGGGAGAGCGATTTTAGAAAGATTGATCAGCAGGAAGTGTGAAGTTGAGTAGGCACTGTACTCACCAAACTTGAAACCCCCCCCCCCCACCCAGATTTTTATTTGTGGGGGTATCTCAAGGATAATGTATACCAGAACAACCTACAAATGATTGGTGAGCTGAAAGCAACAATCATAGCAAAAATCAGGGAAATCCCCAAAGAGCAATGTGTCTGAGACAGTTTTGCATGACATTTTTAAGTTTGCCTTTAATGCCATGGAACCAATTTAGAGCATATTTTAAAAAGATTGTGACTTTTGTGCAAAGCGATCAATTTGACTAAAATTTTGGGGAATGATCGAACACAAACTGAAGTGTAAATCCACCAAGTTTCTTGAAAATAACTGGACCTTTGTAGGATTTATTGCAATATTTATGGGTTTTGCTTTTTTTTTCTTTTTTTTTTTTTGGTGGGTGGGGGATGACACTGCATCTTTTTAAAATAAATTAAATGTCTTAATAATGAATAAATTTTAAAAAAATATAAATATATTATTACTTATTTTCTCTGACTTTCCTACTCTGGAATCAAAGTTACAAATTTTACCTATCCAAACAAAGAATAGCTTATGTTTTTATTCCATGACTTTATTAATTCCAGTTGAATTCTTTGCATTCACTTACGCGCAAATACCCTTGGGAAAGTTATTAATCATTAATCCGTCTCTTCCCTCCAGTTATGGGTTAAATAATAGGACAGATTGGGTTCTATAGCCTTGGCTAGCAACCAATCTACCGCAGAAAGCAATAGCAACCTACTGCGTGATAATATTCTGCCCAGTCAGTCATGTCTATTTCGAGACATGATCGCCCAAGCGGGTATCATGTATGGCACTAACCGATTGATAGACAAAGTCAGAAAAAAACTAGGGAACAATGAATATTAATATATATATATATATATATATATTTTTTAGTTATTTACATTTGTGGAAAACTATTTAACTTAAAAATATTGGTGGTGCATAGCGATCACGTAACCCTGATGAGAGGTAAAGTTATATTTCTGTGAAACAACTAGAATTCCATTCTTTTTGAAGCCAGTTAATTAAAAATGAATAATAATAATAATAATAATAATAATAATAATAATAATAATAATAATAAAAGCAATTAACAGGGTCGGTTTTTTTTACACTGTGTGTATTTCTTTGGTAACCTTTTTCCTGTTTAGTTTTTCTTTTCTTTCTTCCTATCTTAATTTCTTTAAGTCTTTCTTTCTATCGTTCCTCAAACCTCCCACTTTATATATTTCTACCTCTCTTTCTAATTATCTTCGCTTTCGTACGCACGCGCTCTCTCTCTCTCGAACAAGGTGAATGAGCGCACTTGTGAGCATGTGTGGAGAGAGCGACATTATCAACTAATCACATGAAATAAATAGAAACATTCAAGTGAACGGAAACAGAAATAAGTTGGAGTGGATGGCATAATCTGTTTTTTTAGTTATTTATTTATTTTTCGTTCTTTCTTTTTCTTTGGCTGTTAGAGAAAAATGGTTGGGTTAGGGTAAAAAGACACCTTCAACATCGTAACAAGAAAGAATTGTGTCAGATAGAAAGAAAAGAGGGTCTAGCGGAAGGAGAGAAATTGGATAAGAGGTATTAAATAAGCAAAGGGCTGAAATTGATTTGTGTAAAATATACACATGCTCGGGTTGTGGCCGCGTCGGTAGCGGGCGGGGGAGTCACTGGATGGGAGAAGAAATAGCAGGGGGGAAATAGAAAACAAAACGAAAGGGGGTGTAAAAAGAAAAAAGTAATAGAGAAAAATGAGAAAATAAGCAAGAAGACAACATCCTTCCGAAAAAGAAAATACCAAATAAAAAAAAAGAAAATAGACGAGAAAAAAGAAGAGAAAATGTTTTTTGAAAGAGCCAAGATGTTTTAAAAATAAATTGAGACATTTAATTTGCGGGGAACAAAAAGAGGGACGATTTTTAAAGAACACGTTTTTCAATATTTTCATCGGAGAGACAAGGAAAAAGAAGGATATTATCGAAAAGAGGAAGAATGGATAAAAACGGAGAGATCTAACCTTGGAAACAATGTAAAGAAAAAGAAAAAAGAAAACAGGAGAGGAAGAAAAGAGAGATTTTTGTGAGAGGTGGAGATATGTAGCCGTGCTTCGTAAATAATTCCGTGTGTGTATGGAATTCAAATTCCGGCAGGAAATATTTATTTTCACTTTGTCCCAAACCGTTTCAACGAGGCACGTACCTACTTTTTCATGTCTTTTTTCATCGTATATGCAAAATACCTTGCCGAAGTTACCGTCGTTTACATGTCACATTGTTGGAAGCAGAAGAGAATGGATAAAAAAAGAAACGTTCAAAGTTTAAATAAACCACCTATCCAGGTGTTATAATATATATATATATATATATATTGCTGAGGTGATGTGTTATCCCCCGTGGGGATCTTCATATTGAAATGGCCATTCAACATCATTGAATTAATCCTTTTTTAATTTATATATATATATATATATATATATATATATTCCATTTGTAAATTAGGCGACCTAGATTTCTACCATCAGTGGTGTCTTCAGGTGATTTTCAATAACTGATTTTACCGTTCCCCGTTATTTATTTTTAAGAACGCTCACTTAAAGGTATTTTTTTTTTTTTTTAATAATAATACTCACATGGCAGGGAATTTTTGAACGCACAATTTTTAAAATTACAAGAAATTATAATGTTTTCATCCATGGTTGTATGAACCTAATAGCTATTTTTTGGTATGGTAACATTTACTCATAATTTCTGTTCTTTCACCGTTACGTGAGCGTTCTTAAAAAAACAAAACAAACAAAAAAACAAACAAAAAAACCAGTAAAATCAGTTATTGCAAATTGTCTGAAGACACCATATGATAGATTGAAAAGTTCTACAAAATAATTGTATTGAACACTTTTTAATACAAATGTGCACTGGTCTAAGTTTATTATGACCAAAAACTAAGTAATTAAACAATCTCTCTCTCTCTATATATATATATATATTTATATATATAGAGTTCCATATTGTTCACTTTGACAGGATCCGATATGAAGATCACAGGGAATACTCCAGTACGCGTTCATTAAAGAATGGTGAAGAAAAGTTATTGGTGATGTTATTTAAAAACGGATTTATCATCATCGTTAGAGATTGAGTGATATCCAGCAACTTCCTCAGTATTTCCAAGACGCTAATAGTTCCAGACTGCATGAATAACATGGAAGCAATAAAAATGCTATCGGTTGATGTCGGATATCAATGTAAACTTAACGCTAAAAATTGTAAAATAGTCTGCTGAACATTTTCGACCACGCTAACCCCAAATAAAAACAAGATTTTCTGCCAAAATTTCGAACATGTTAAAAGGGATTCAAAAATTTTCTAAAATAAATAAAATTTACTTTGATCTTTCCGCTTCATAATATTATAAACATTTTGGATAGAAAAAGTTCGTTTTATTAAGTTTTGAACCTTTTTAAATCATACTATGCTGGATTTTTTGTGATATAATGGCGGTACCTATGTGGTGTATGGGTAGGTTCTGAAGGCTATCACAATGTGTTGTCAAATAAAGGAAGGTAAAGAAGGTGTTGGGCATTACCTATTTATTTTTCATTAATATTTCGAGATGAAGCTTGAAATCAAGCTCTACTATCATTCTGAAGATGAGACTTTGATTTCGAAATATTAATAATAAATAGGTAATACCCAACACCTTCTTTCCCTTTCTTTATTTTACAACGCATTCATTGTGATAGTCTTCAAAACTTACCCATACCCCTAATATACGCAATGCTTCAAGCAAATTACAAAACTCTTATATATATATATATATATATATATATATATATATATATATATATATATATATATATATCCGGTTAGGAACTTATATAAAAGCGTTAACCGTTAAGCAATCAGTCAAGAGAAATCTCCCGTCAAACCATGGTAGCGTAATCGGCTGACCTCCTCAATTTTATGTGCGAGGGCGTATATATGTGTATGTCTATGTATGTGAAAAATTATCAGTTTATTGGTCTGTTCAAATATTGAAAGAAATCACTTTAATAAAACCCAGATGTACAAACAATCGTTACGTCTAAAGCCATAAAAAATAGTTTCAGTTATAAATACCGTTTCCTTGATATAATATCAATATTTATTTACATAATTTCAGTGGTTATTTATTTTAAATAAATAAATACAGAAATCATTTCTCTAATTTAGAGCGTGAATCAAAAGACACTAATTATGAAATCAAATAAATTCTTAAGAAAAAAAAGAAGAGAAATTGAAAAGTTAAATAAATGAAACTGACAGACACACAGACAAAAATGGAGGAGAACAGACGAAGTCATTTGATGACAATGAGGTTTCGTGTGACATTGCGGGAATCAGGGTTAAGCAAGGAATAAAAAGAGAGAGAGAGAGAAAACATGACGCCAGAAAGAAGGTGTCTAGGGATCGAGTAATATTCGGAATATGTTGCGTCAGGGAAAGATGAGGAATTGAACCTAATTAAAGAGATGAGTAGGGGGAGTAGGAAGTGACAGGAGATGGCAAATAGGGAGCGTAAAAAAAGACGTATTTGTTGGGTTGTTACCAACCAAAAAGAGTCTGGTGACTTTAAGTGATGGATGTGAGAAATGTAAAAAAAAGGGTTTATTTAGAGACGATTCCGTCGGCACGTGTGTACAGAGAGGAAAAAAAGTGGTAGGAGGAGAGATAATGCTGAGAGGGGAAAGAAGAAAGAAAGAGTAAGTAAAACAAAGGAGAAAATAGAGAAGAAAGTAAAGAGGGTAGAAAGACGAAGGAAATAAAAAGAAAGAAAGAAATACAACGACTGAAAATAAAACCAAACAAAACTAAGGAAAAAAAAATAAACGAAATTATGACAAAATCGAAATCAATTAACCACCATAGACAATCGCACCTACCCCCTCCCCATTAGCATAGAACAGGCTTGCCTCCCAGAGAGTAAAACACTACGCCTCCTTGGCCTCACACTCTCAGCGGACCTCAAGTGGAATGACTATATCGAATCCATTGCTAAATCCGCTGCTATGAAAGTCGGTTCTCTGTGCAGGGCCCGGAAGTTCTTCCCGTCTGAATCAATCCTGCACATACATAAATCTACCATCCGCCCGTGTATTGGATACGGCTGCCACATCTGGTCGGATGCCCCTGCTATTCTCCTCGGGGTTCTTGACAAAATACAACGGAGAATCTGTAACGTGATCGATACTGACTTGGTAGACCGGCTGCAGTCACTCTCTCACCGGCGTGACGTGGCTTCCCTGTGCATCTTCTATAAATACTTTCACGGCTTCTGCTCCGATGAACTTAGATCACTAGTGCCCCCTAGGTACGAATTTGCACGAGATACTAGATTAGCAACTAGGTCTCACCCTTTTACAGTGAAACAGATAAGATGTAACCGTAATTTCTCCTCCAACAGCTTCTTTTCTCGCACTTCGCGCCTGTCGAATTCCTTTCCGTTTACTTGCTTCCCCAACAGCTACAATCTCCAGGAGTTTAAATGTAAGGACAATAGACTCCTCCTAACACACTAACTCGCACCCACTCTTTCAAACACTCTTCCTATCTACCAACCCTCATCCTCAGTATCCTTACCTGTCTATCACCCTCCTTCTGACATTTCCTATATCTGACCACTCTTTCTCATCACTTTCCCCTAATGTAACGCCCTGCGCAATAGTGGCAGTGGAATGCCTTGCTCGGGGTGAAATGATTAAAAAATAAAAAAAGGGATGTCAAAATTATAATGACAGTAAAGACCTCTAAAGCAGGGGTTTTCGAACTGTGGTCCGCGGACCACAGGGGGTCCGCAAGGATAAGATAGGGGGTCCGTGGATTAACTCATCACTTTAAATTCAAAGTACGAATTTTCAATGTTTGAATATATATATATATATATATATTTTTTTTTTTTTTGCTTATTAATGTTATCAAATGACAAAAGCTTACACAATCGCCCATTACATGTCAACGTTATTTATACAAAAAAATATTTTACACATGCAAGCTTGATGCTCAAATGTACTTTTTTTTTCAGGGTGCAAGCGTCACCCATAGACAAATTTTTAATAAAGGGTGTCCGTAAGTCAAAAAGTTTGAAAACCCCTGCTCTAAAGGAGAGGTTAGAATGATTGTAAAAAGAAATGCGTACACACGGACACAAAAGAAAAAGACTAAAAAAATCGGGAAATAAAAATACTGATCTATTTGAAAAGAAGAGAGAATGAACTGATTTTTGGATCATGAGAAAAACGATCTGAAAGAAAGAAACATTATAAAAAAAGGAGGAAAAATACAAGAAAAAAATGAAAGAAATGTGACGGCTGTTTTGACGAATAGATTTTGATGGTTGTCAGATAAAAAAAAAATAGAATGGATCGGGAGTGAAACGCGCTGAAAAATGCCAAAGAAAAACTGGTTATGCGGGTCGATAATGACTTTGAGACCAACGACTTCTTCTGTACAGTGTCCAATTAGGATGTAGACAATCATGGCCCTCCACAATCTCTTGTCTTTTGTATCTCTTAGTAAATGGTGCTACTTTGACTTGTTATCATCGTGTCATGAATCTACTTTGGTATGCGATCTACACTCTATTGTCATCTACAATAAGTTATACTTAACAACAACGATGTACGTGCTGTTGTAGGAGACTCGGTAATGCTTGTCAAATTAGCGTTGTGCCAAACACAACCAAAGTCCCCACAATTTAAAATATCAGAAGGTTGAAGTTTTTTATCAAATATGTAGAGATAAGTATTTCGTTTGTACATTAAAGTAATTTTTTTATTTAACAGAATAACCAAATTGTAAGAAAAAAAATAAAATGTTCATAGAGAACACACTGACTTGTGAAATTTGCCTTGGTCTGGGTTTTGCCCAAATGTTTTTAGTCGTTTGGATCCGATTTTGCAGGTGTGCAATTTTATTTTTTGTCCATTTTAGTTAAATGTTGGGTGATACAGGATTTGTATCTTATACTGTTTATTGCTAGAATATAATTAATAGAAACTTTTAGAATATACGTTTTCTTTATGCTTCATATTAATGTTTTACTACGTCTGCAGAGACATTTTAGACGATGTACATGATGTGTGTCGCTGGAATATAAATGAATGAAAAAATTTTAATATTTGAATAATATTTTGTTTACATATATAACTTTAATCCAGACGGAAAAGCAAGTAAGTAAATCCTCAAAACTCGATCCTAATTAATATTAATTACATTAATATTAAAACAGATCAAGGTGAAGGGCTCAATGCAATTTATATTCAAATTACAGAGCCAATTATAAAATAAAACAAATTCCGATGTTCAAATTCGTTGTATGGCCAGTTCTACGAGAAATTTCGCATATCATCACCAACAATTTTTTATTACAAACAGCAAATTAGAAAATAAACGAAGATAGTTAACAGGCGGAAGTTTAAAAAAATTTTTATCACGGAAAATTAAAAGGGTGGGATTAATAAGAAAGCAGACAGAAATCTTTGTCTATTTTTATTTTGAGGTTTTTTGAAAACCCCTACTTCTTAACTGAGTCGAGAGTTGAAATTTAGCCTTGTCTGGCTCAAAGAAATGGTAGGGGGAAGAATAAAAAGAAAAGGGAGGAAGTAAAAAAGGCGGAAGGGGTGGTTGACAGGGAAGTAAGCTAAGAAAAGAAAAAAAAGAAAAGAAAGATTCATCTCCATAGAAACTGTTAACAATTGTGTTAAAAAATAAATCATAGCGGTTTTTGGTTTAAATAAATGGGATGAAGTTTATAGAAAAATAATTTTTGGGGGAAACCTTGACATACAATTTAAATTTAAATATAAACTAGATGTAAATTAAAAGCAAAAATAGAAAATTAATAAAAATTAATAAAATAAAACAAAATATAATATAAAAAATGAAAAGAAATATAAAAAGAAATTTAGTTAAAATTATTTATTTTTATTTTTTATATTATATTTTATTTCAACTTTCGACTCAGTTTAGGAGTAGGGATTTTCAAAAAATCAGTAGATAAGTAGACATAGATTTCTGTCTGCTTTCATATTAATCCCACCCTTTTAATTTTTTCCGTGATGAATATGTTTTAAACTTCCGCCGGTAAAATATCTTTATTCATTTTGTCATTTGGCTTTTGTAATAAAAATTTGTTGCTGACGATATGCGAAATTTCTCGTAGAAATGGCCATACGACGAATTTGAACATCGGAATTTGTTTTATATATATATATATATATATATATATATATATAAAGGAATTGAAAGAACAGATACACTGAAACCCACTGTTCATGCATTTACTTTTATAAATAGTGCTCAATACTAAGTAGAGCTTAATATTGTAACTTCGTGATTACAATGGTTTATAAAAGCATTATACACAAAAACTTTCATGTTTCGAAACAATATTGTTCTTCTTCAGGTGATATTTTAAAAATAAATGGTGAAAATTATTTGTTTAGAAAATGTAAATTGAATTGATGATTATTTAGAAAATTTAACATATTAACAACTACCACTCCTTAATTTTCTAAACAACCATGAATTCCTCTTATATTTTCCAAATAAATCATTTTCATCATTTATTTTTAAAATATCGTCTGAAGAAGAACAATATTGTTTCGAAACATGAACATTTTTGTGTAGTGATATAATGCTTTTATGTAACATTGTAATAACAACATTACATTATACATACAGATATATAATGTTTTGCTGCGTAGATATCATTCCAAAATAAAATTTGTAGGTGCAGATATTTTATCTTTCAGCATATCTTGTGTTTGTTTTTTCTATTTTTTCAAATTAAATTCATGTTTTAACAACCATTTACATAGTCAAAACAACCAAATGCTGTCGTCACTTCTACTTTAATAGCTTCTTTTCTTGCACTTCCCGACTGTGGCATTCCCTTCCGTAGACCTTGCTTCACTGATAGCTACAATCTCCAAGAGTTTAAATGCAACGTCAATTGCCATCTCTTATCCTTCTCGTATCCATTCACCAACACCCACTGTATCTTGTTGTTCTCCCTTTTTCACTCTATTCTCACGCAACTCTCTTCACACCAGTATTATCATCGTTCTCTTAACCATTCTCAGACACCCCTTGGAACCAGTTCTTATTTCTGTTCGCTCTCCTTTTAGGTAAATTTTTACTCTTCTTTTATGTAGTTCCCCACCTGCGCACCAGTGGAAGTACTGCCTTGCTTGGTGTGAAACAATTATATATATATATATATATATATATTAGTCATCCACATACAAGCCCGTTTCGCTGTATCACAACTCATCAGTGTGGCTAGACACATCCACTTGCTTCTGGCCGGGGATTGAAATTCGACCGATTTGGTGTCAGTCGAAGTCGCTACCCCGTAAGCCATAGGCGGATGGAATCAGAGAAGCGAAGCGAAATTTTAACGTGTTGTATATAATCAGTGTATACACACGCCAGTCACCGAAAGAACTCAATTCATTCCTGGGGAGTAATGCATATATCGCAGAAGTGGAAACTGCTTTTAAAACTTTCTTATATATATATATATATATATATATATATATATATATATATATATATATATAAGCTTGTTACGTTGCTGTTATGGGCTGCTTTTCTGCCTCTCTTGTTTTCGATATACCCGTGGATGTCAAATTTTGCTAAGCCCTCTTTCCTTATTATGTACCCTAGAAATTTCAACTAGCCTTTTCTGATGTTAAGTGTAATTGTCCTTTTTGTTTCCATTTTTCTCTAAAACTTTGTCGTTTCTCACATATTCGGTACACAGTGTTCTCAGAATTCTTCTGTAGAATCACATTTAGAGAAAGAAGAAAAAACAGAAAGAAAGAAAGAACAGATGGAAAAAACAAGGAAGAAAAGAAAAAAGTACCACTGGAAAAAAATTTAAACAAATGAACTAGAAATGAAGAAAAGACAAACGAAAAAAAAAAAAAAAGAAAGAAATAAAAAAGAGAAAAAAGAGAGAAAATGCCAATGTAAAATGACAGAAAGTTTACAGAAAGAAATCAAAGAATTAAAAAAAAAAGTGAAAAACACCGAAAAAAATGAAAAAGAAGTTACAGAAATCTAATTTTTTTAAGCCCTATGGGGGGAGGGAATCTCTGTCGTTGTGCATGAGCGTGTCTGTGTGGACAGATATTTACGTCTTATGACGTCCGTGAGAGGCCGTTAATGAAAGAGGAGAAGGCGGCAAAAAATAGCGAAAGGGGAAGGAATTAAGGATAAAAGTAATGTCGAGACATGGATGTATAAATATTGACGGAAGGTGGTTGATAGAGAATGAGAACGAAAGGGATATGAAGGAGGGATGCATTTGGTGGGAGAAAAGGCAAGATATTCATAATAGAGTGGTGGCAAGAGTGAAGAGAAAAGAAGAATTGGTGATGTAAAGTGATGAAGAAGAAGAAGCAATAAGAAGAAATGGTAATCGTCTGGTCGATTTAAAGTGAATGTCGGGTGTACCTGGAAAAATATTACCAAGACATGTTTTATATAATTGGAAGGGGAATTTTGTATCCTGCAAGAAAAAAAATCCTCTCCCGTCCATTTTGAAAAGTTTTGTTTACGGTCGTTTTTCTGGACACCACTTTCTTTGCAAATATTTTTTTTCATGGCAAATCAACCTCGGCGGGTCATTTGTTGCCAACTAAATTTTATTTATTTATTGCTGGTAATACCCTTTTTCTTTCAACAATTTATTCTTGTTTATCTAAGTTTTTGTGTTGAGTAATACATTTTTATTTTTCGAGTATCAAGATTTTTTTTTAATCATATCACCCCGAAGCAAGGCGGTAATGCCACTGATGTGCAGGGGGCTACGTAAGAGTGAAAAGATTAGAAGAGAGAAAGCTGGAAACCACATCCTAAACAGGGAACAAGGGATGAGCCTCTACACCTGTTCAATAGACGTGGGTGGAGTGTGAACCAGGTGATAGTTTAGAGATCCACTGGGATTTGTTTTTAAGGGCAGGGTCCCCAAGTCCTACTCTTGTTATTTAACCCATAACTGGAGGGAAGGGACGGATTAATACTTTTCCCAAGGGTACCAGTGCTTAAGTGAATGCAAGGTATTCAACTGGAATTTGAACTCGGCTCACTTTCTGAGTCAATATCCACTGCACCACAACGCACACCCGTCACTAAATGTTTACAGCACCTTGTATTCCCAAGCGGTCACCCATCTAAGTACTGACCAGGCTCAACGTTGCTTAACTTCGGTGATCGAGCTTGAACCGATGTATTCAACGTGATAGGCCGTAAGCTTTCTTTGCAAATAACAGGTGCTATAAGATAAAATATGGTATGGTTATTAGCCACTTGAGTAGTTTACACTTTTAAGTGGTTTTCATGCACAGGTCATTTCGCGTGTGTCTTTCGAGTTATTTGAACATTATGACACCAATTTCTAATGTTTAGTAGTTGAGGTTATGTTGCCCAACTGTGAAATAAAATATGTAACTACTTCTTATTATGGATTAGATAGTAACAGCTAATACATAGAGTCAGCAACATTTTTCTAAACATGTGCAGACTGAGGGTTTTGAAATCACTCAATGTGCCAACAGCATATGTATTTTTAAACAAGTTATAAAATATATACATAAATTGTAAACGCAAATTCTGCTCCATCAGCTTCTTTTCTCACACTTCCCACCTGTGGAATTCCCTTCCATTTACTTCCTTCCCCGACAGCTACAATCTCCAAGAATTTAAATGTAAAGTCAATAGTCATCTCCTATCTCACTAACCTGCATCCTTTCTCTCTCATTTTCCTTTCTCCAGCCACTCCACTCTCATCAGTATTCTCATCCTTCTCTTACCCACTTCCTGACACCCTTATAACCTATCACTCTTTCTTATAACTTTCCTCCGATGTAACCCCCTGCAAAATAGTGGCAGCAAAATGCCTTGCTTAGAGCGATATGATTATAAAAAAATTCTATACTATCATGATGTGCTTATAAAGCGAGGGATCAATTCTACATAACAATCAATATATAAAGTGATCCCTCACTTTATGACCATAGTCATCCTTTTCTTACCTGCTCTCTGACACCCACTATAACCTGTCACTCATTCTCACAACTTTCCTCCTATGTAACCCACTGCAAAACAGTGGCAATAAAATGCCTTGCTTGGGGCGATATGATTATAAAAAAAATAAAATGTCTTGGTCAATATACTTGTTCTAAAGTATATTTTATATAATAATATAGACAATTATATGTAAACCACACTAGTAGAAATAAACCGTTTTTAAAGTTTTTTTATTATTATTAATGAAAGCCTTGCCTTTCTGAGTCAGTTGCTCAATATCGGCAACATACTTTGTTGCTTTGAGTTTTAAACAATTTTCAAAACGTTCAGGTGTTAGGCAAATTTATTATGGACTTAACACTGCTTTCATGTGAGAGAAAATTTGCTCACAGAAATAAGTTAAACGAAACTCCGAAAGAAGAGCAATAGCAATTTTCTTCTAACACACTAAAGATCTCAGAAGGGATGACCATCAGCTGAAAATAGCAGCAGACATTCCTAAGTTTTGGTTTTCTGGATACTTCTTTAGTTCAACAAATTGTGCCATTAGAAATTGGTTGGTGTGTCACGTGTAGCAGAGGTTGCCAACCCCCGAGCTAATAGATAGCATTCAAGAGAGAGAGAGAGATTTATTTGAACGTGGACTTTATTTACATTGTTCTGGATCAGTGAACTGAACAACCAACCAAGAGGAAATGGTAAGGAAAAAAGGAATTTTGTTTGATGTCACCATTTTAACTTTTCTTCTTCAATGCTACTCAGGAAATTGTTTCCTGCTGTATTATTTACTAGCAGTATAGCCCAGCGTTGCTCGGGTGTAATGAAAGCTTTAAAACTAATCCATGGTCCTGCAGCCCAGACTCTTTGGACGTTGGCACGAAAGACTAAAAAGCAATAGTTGTTTCCAGTTAAAGCGAAACTGTTGACTGAAAGAAAAATGAATGGATGTAAGTCAAATTTTGATTTCCTGGTATCGATATCAAAAAGTTTTTTTTCGTCGTAAATTGGATTTGAAAGGCTAAATAAGTCCTCTGAGTAAATGGTATCACGGCTGAGACTAAGAACTACAATTATACCTACTTAGAGCCAAACCCGAAGCAAAAACTAAAATAAAAGGGCTGAAAAAAATACAGACATAAAGGTAGATAAACAGATACACACACAAACATCTTACCTTATATATATATATATTATCGATTTTCTGCCCTATTGTAAGAACTGCAACCTTGAAACTTCTGAATACCGTTTCTTATATCTTTGTCTATGAGTGTATCAAATTTAATTAAAATCGGACCACTCCTTCTATAAACCGATTCTTTCGATTATCGATTTTTTATATTTATCGGGGTTACCTCGACACAAAACCTGGCTAAGAACACTCGCAGACGCTTATAGTACAACTGTGTAAATTTTCAAGAAAATCGATTCAACCGTTTCGGAGTCTATAGGTAACGGACACACACAGACACACACATAGATACGCATACGCACAAAGTTCCATTTATAAAAAAAAGTTTAGATTTAGATTCTATCGACATATGCGTTTTGTGTCGTTCAGATTTTAAGAGGAATGCTTTTCTGCAAGACAAGTTTAAGACATCTGAATATCCATATTTGCTCTTTTATTCTTAATCGTTCTTGCGTGAATGTAAGAGGTACGCTCCATCGTTAGACGCCAAGAGACGCGTTTCGTAGCACTGAAGTAATAAAGAGAAATAAAGTTTTTTTTCTTTTGTTATTTGTGAGTAATTCCCATCCGGGTACTTAGAAAAGTTATGTATGAATGCTTCTTTCTTAGGGTAGGAAATTAGATTCAGGTTTGTTTCAATAAGTTCTTTATAATAAACCTTCTCTTTCCGATAAGGAAAAGAGTCTTACGAATGCTCCTGGTTTGTTCGAGTTACTGGCAACCATCTACCCGGAAACGTTGGTGTCACACATTCTTCACGGACAGGTTTTTTACAAGAGCTTTACGAGTACATTTCTCCTTTCTATATGCAGCTTTGATGAGCAAACTTATCGATGCTGTGCTTCCTGTAGATGTTGACTTTTCAGCTGTCGGATTCAGCTGATGTAGCAGAGGCAGATGATAGGGGGGTTAATTTCGACATGGAAGAGGAGTTTGTTGCTGTGGATAATGAAACCGAGCTTCTTTCCTTCAAAAATGTGATCATAATTTTTTCTTCAAGTGTATATTTTTCTATAAAAGTCTATTTTTATGTATAGACATTTCTATAAAACTACTTTTATACTTTCATAGTGTTTTCACCCCAGTTTGAGGGGGTAACTATTTGTCCATAGCTTGGACCCTAACAGGTGCTACCACTCCGGGTCAGGGTGGACCTGGGAACAGCAGCAATTAAGAGGTGGTTCCATGCTTTTCACAACCTCCCAATTAGAGGCCTTGCTGCCGGATGCAGTTTACCGTCATACCAAGCACCATGTCAATATATGGAGGAAAGCTAGGAGATTCATTGGACTCCCTCGGGTAACATCAAGTATGTAAAGTATGTCGCAACATTGACCAAGAAGTTACAGTCCTGCCTACAACTGAACGGACAGCTTTGTTCCAGTCTCCGTATTCATCTTTAATCTCTGATTTTGGAAGACTTTAAGTCATTGCCAACTTGATCCTTGCATCTGGGATTGAGAGGGAGGAGAGAGAAACGGTACTTTAGCCCCGGATGCGCGTTGTGGTACAGTGGATATCGACTCGGAACGAGGAATCGGGGAGCCGAGTTCGAATTCCAGCTGAATTCCTTGCATTCACTTACACGCAAATACCCTTGGGAAAGGTATTAATCCGTCTCTTCCCTCCAGTTATGGGTTAAATATAAAACCCAGTTATGGATATATTCTATAGCCTTGGCTGGCAACCAGTCTACCGCAGAAAGCAATGGCAACAAAATTTTTTAATGTAATTTATCTCCTGGAAAGAAAAAGGATGTGCATTGTGGTGCAGTAAATATCACTCAGAATGACAAATCAGGGAGCTGAGTTCGAATTCCAGTTAAAATTCTTGCATTCAGTTGTACACAAATACACTTGGAAAAGGTATTAATCTGTCTCTTCCCTCCAGTTATGAGTTAAATAATAGGACAGATTGGGTTCTATAGCCTTGGTCAAGAACCAGTCTACTGCAGAAAGCAATGGCAACCTACTGCGGGATAATCTTCTGCCCAGTCAGTCATGTCTCTTTCGAGACATGATCGCCCAAGCGTGTATCACGTATGGCACTTAATTGACTGACTTTAGCCCCAGGGGAATGGCAGAGGTTTGTATGTTGTAAGTGCAAGATTTTGTCCAAGAGTCCTTGAAACACAAACATCTGTTTTTTGCTAGAAACATGGTTTCACAAGACACAGATTGCACACATTTTTCTGTCTCTACAAGAAATGAACGAATGGAAAGACGATGCTAATTTATTTGAACGTTTATTTTGAGTTATATCAGGCCATCTACTTTTTTTCTGTTTGCTATTTTGGGCGGTGGTAGTGTTGAGAATATTTCAATACTCGTTACTGGTATCTTAGAACCTTTTCTGTAGGAGTGCCATTTTCTGGGACCATTTTTGCGATAGTGTTTAAATCAAACTGCAGACTGTTTTTATTTGTCAAATTCAATTTGACAACCCAATAATTGGCCTTTAAACCTTTTATGGGGACGATAACCTTTCTAAAAAATACCATATTTAGCTTACTAACATTTTTCCAGGTGAACATTGATGTCGACCAGGCTATACGCTCAATTGAAAAAGAAATGAGAGTCTGCTTAATGCACATTCAAACAAACATGGAAGAAATTGCAAAAAAACATAAGGTACAGGTTTCACACTAAATAAGTTGTACAAATAATTGAATATAAATATTGAAATAAAATAAGTTTATATTTGTGTATATTTTTGAAAATATATGGATTTTATTTCATAACATTTAAATATATGCTCTTTGAAAATGCTGCTTGGTGTGCTACGATATTTTCATTTAATCCTAGGTGTGCCTTTGCTTAAAAAGCTTGAGAAGCACTGCAATAACAAGACGCGTTTCACAACGACAATAAACATATCAACCACACAACAGTATGTTAGTTGTACATATAGACACATTTTTCTATTTCTAATTCATGTGAATTAGGCTTCTCACTGGGACACGCAATGAGGAAGGAGGGCCTGGAGAATCTGATACTGACTGGCCAGATAGAAGGAAAGAGAGACAGAGGAAGTCAGCGGATAACATATTTGCAGGGTCTGATCAGGTGGATGACGGAACGGGGGTTGACAGGAGCAACAGGAGCAAACATACTAAGAGCCACAAGGGATAGGGAGACATGGAGAACCATGATCGTCTACGTCCTGAAAGAACAGGGCACATAGAAGAAGAAGAATCCTAAATAAAATAAAAAATAAGAAACAACAAAGACTATCAGTCAGTTTAGGTGCCATGCGTGATACACGCTTGGGCGATCATGTCTCTAAAGAGACATGACTGACTGGGCAGAAGGTTATCCCGCAGTAGGTTGCCATTGCTTTCTGCGGTAGACTGATTGCCATACAATGGCTATAGAACCCAATCTGTCCTACTATTTAACCCATAACTGGAAGGAAGAGACGGATTAATACCTTTCCCAAGGGTATTTGAGCGTAAGTGAATACAATGGATTCAGCTGGAATTCGAACTCGGCTCCCCGGTTTCTCGTTCTGAGCCGATATCCACTGCACCACAACGGATACTAAACTGAAAAAGAAAAAATGAGGGTTTCCTTATCGTATATTCGAGCAAACATTAAAGAAATAGCAAAAATACCAAGGACAGGTTTCACCCTAAATAAACTGCACAAATCGTTGAATGGAAACATTAAAATAAAATAAGTTCATATTTATCTGTGTATTTTTTTAAATATATGGTTTTATTTTTATAACATTTAAATGCATGTCCTTTAAAAATGTTGCTAAGTGAGCCGTGATATTTCCTTGCGCCCCAAGGTGTTTAGTATACTTAATTCTCTCTTTATACTTTGCTTGTAGCACACAAGACCGTCGTCATCTTCGAATTGGTCCCATTTTTTATTGACTTCTTCTATGTGCCCTGTCCCTTCAGGACGTAGGCGATCATGGCTTTCCACGTTTCCCTATCCCTGGTGGCTCTGAGCACACCTTCTCCTGTTACACCATGCAATCCTCGTTCCGTCATCCACCTGATTAGGTCCTTCAAATATGTTATCCGACGAAAGAGAGACAAGAAAGAAAAAGAGAAACAAGAAAGAAAGAAAAAGAGAAAGAAAAAGAGAAACAAGAAAGAAAGAAAAAGAGAAAGAAAAAAAGAGAAAGAGAAAGAAAAAGAGAGAGAAAAAAAAGAAAGAACCGACGAAACAGAAGAAAGGAGAAAGAAACAAATCTGAAAAAAGAACTGAGAAAGAAAAAGAGAATCAAGAAAGAAAAAGAGAAAGAAAAAAGAAAGAAAAAGAGAAAGAAAAAAACAAGAAAAAGAGAGACAAAAAAAGAAAGAAAAAGAGAGTAAAAAAAAAGATCCGACGAAACAGAAAAAAAGGAAAGAAACAAGTCTGAAAAAAAGAACTAAGAAAGAAAGAAAAAGAGAGATGAGACAAAAAAAGAGAGACAAGAAAGAGCCGACGAAACAGAAGAGAAAAAAACATCCAAGCCTGAAAAAAAAAACTGTGAAAGAAAGAAAAAAGAAAGAAAGAAAGAAAACGAAAGAGAGACAAGAACGAAAGAAAAAGAGAGACAAGAAAGAAAGAAAAAGAGAGACAAGAAAGAAAGAAAAAAGAGAGACAAGAAAGAAAAATGAAAAAGAGAGACAAGAAAGAAAGAAAAAGAGAGACAAGAAAGAAAAAGAAAAAGAGACAAGAAAGAAAAAGACAGACAAGAATGAAAAAGACAGACAAGAATGAAAAAGACAGACAAGAAAGAATGAAAAAGAGAGACAAGAAAGAAAAAAAGAGACAAGAAAGAAAGAAAAAGAGAGACAAGAAAGAAAAAGAGAGACAAGAAAGAAAAAGAGAGAAAAGAAAGAAAGAAAAAGAGAGAAAAGAAAGAAAGAAAAAGAGAGACAAGAAAGAAAAAGAGAGACAAGAAAGAAAAAGAGAGACAAGAAAGAAAAAGAAAAAGAGAGAAAAAAGAAAAAGAGAGCAAGAAAGAAAAAGAGAGACAAGAAAGAAAAAGAGAGACAAGAAAGAAAAAGAAAAAGACAAGAAAGAAAGAAAAAGACAAGAAAGAAAGAAAAAGACAAGAAAGAAAGAAAAAGAGAAAGAAACAAGAAAGAAAGAAAAAGAGAGACAAGAAAGAAAGAAAAAGAGAGACAAGAAAGAAAGAACCGACGAAACTGAAGAAAATGGAAAGAAACATACAAACCCGAAAAAAGAACTAATAAAGAAAGAAACGAAGAAAGAAAGAAAAAATGAGACAAGACAGAAAAAAAGAGAGACTAGAAAAAAGAAAAAGAGAGAGCGACAAAGAAAAAAAGAGAGAGAAAAAAGAGACAAGAAAAAAGAAGCGACGAATTAAAAGAGAAAGAAACATAAAATACCGAAAAAAGAAAGTAGTAACCTTAAGAGATTAATGAAAAAAAATGAAACAAAAAAGAAACGAAACACAAATAAGAGAAAGAAAGAACTGACAAAACAAAAATGTAAAAAAAAGTAAAAGAAAACAAAAAAAAAACAGGCGAAAAAGGAAGAAAGAAAAAATGAGATAAAACAGAAACAAGCAATAAACTAGAAAGACCGAAAAATAAAGAAAAAGAGAGACGAAACAAAAAGAAGAGACGAATCAGAAAAAAGAAAACAACGATTAAAGAATGAAATTACAAAAAAGAATTAAAGAAGAAAAACGTATAGAACTAACGAAACGGTAAGAAGAGAAAGAAAAAGAAAAAAAGACAAAACTGACGAAAGAAGAACGGAAAGAAAAAGTACAAGTGAATCAGAAAGACAGAAAAAAATTGGAACAGAAAGAAAGAAACAAGATTCGAATTCGAAAAAGAAAAAAACAAAAGTAACAGAATTTAAAGAAGAAATGACAAAAAATGAAAAAAGGAGGAAAGAAAAAAGAATAGGCGAAAAAGAAAGAAAACTAAGAAAGAAAAGAGAGAGAGAGACAAAAGAGACAGAAATAACGAAACATAAAAGAAAGAAAGAAAAAGAGCGGGAAAAAGAAGAAAAGAATGAGATGTGAAAGAGAATTGAATGAAAGAAGAAGCAAGTGACAAGAAAGATAAAATAGAAAGGAAAGAAACTCAAAGATGGAAAAATCGAGACGAAACCGAAATATCCATAAATTAAATAACGAAAGAAAAAGATTAAGAATTAGGATAAAAAAAGAAAAAAGAAAAGAAAATCGTAACAGAGAAATGGCGGGAAATAGGAAAAACGTTTTAAAGAAAGAAATCTTTTCAAAAAAGAAATGGACCTTTTTAGTTTCTTGTGTTTATTTACATAAGTCTTTTTTTTTTTCTTTTTTTTTTCTCAATTCGTAGTTTGTTTTTTTTCTTATGTCTAGGATTCCTATTTGTGTCTTTTCTATCTTATTGTTTCCTGGAGAAAGTTGTATGGCTAAGTTGTGTGTAATGACAGTAAAACGAATGAAAAGGCGTGATATGATTTTGTACTTTCTGCGATTCCTTCAGGCACTTCTCTTATCTTCCGTATCTGTTTTAGTCCTCAGTCTTTTCCAACCATCCTATTCCCCTTTCAAGATCTCGAATATTCCTCCACCTTACGGCCCATCTTCACCCTGTCACATCATCATTATTATTATTATTATTTCCTATCCAATTCATGACAGTCCATATCTCACTTTCCCTTTATCCTTTTAAAATCAGCCTCGATTCATTGTTACGATTTGATACGAATTCTCATTAGCTTCTGATGATTATTCTTCATTGCATTCTTGCTCCTTCAGTTTTATTCCATTTTTCTCCTTTTTTCTCTTTCCATCTTCCACTTTAAACGATATTTAACTTTCCTTTATTTCCAATGTTCTTCATTCCATGTCACCCCCCCTTTGTTCTTCTATTCTTTATAAATCTTTATCGTACACTTTTCCCCCCTCTTACCCCCAGTTTCACTATTTTTGCATTGGTCTTCATTAGGATGTGCGTTGTGGTGCATTGGATATCGGCTCGGAACGAGAAATCGGTGAGCCGAGTTCGAATTCAAGCTGAATTCATTGTATTCAATTACGCACAAATACCCTTGGGCAAAGGTATTAATTCGTCTATTCCTTCCAGTTACGGGTTAAATAACAGGACAGATTGGGTTCTATAGCCTTGGTCGGCAACCAGTCTACCGCAGAAAGCAATGGCAACCTACTGCGGGATAATCTTCCGCCCAGTCAGTCATGTCTCTTTTGAGACATGATTGCCCAAGCATGTATCACTTATGGCACTTAACTGACTGACTGAATATAATAGTTGAAAACTTGATTAAGGTTTCTAATGGACATAAAGTGGGGGATCAGTTTTATATTGTTATGAAGTAATAAACTGATCCCCCACTAAATAGTACTTAATAATATAATACATCTCTTCCCCCTCTAGCTATGAGTCAAATAACAGGACAGATTGGGTTCTATAGCCTTGGTCGGCAACCAGTTTACCGCAGAAAGCAATGGCAACCTTCTGCGGGATAATCTTCTGCCCAGTCAGTCATGTCTCTGTCGAGACATGATCGCCCAAGCGTGTATCACGTATGGCACTCAACTGACTGACTGACTTCATTTTTATTCTGTTCCCGCGTCCTCTTTTTCGTCGTGCTAAGTTTTTTTTATAAGAATGTCTTATTTCTCTTTTCATAATTTCATACCACAAAATCGTTAATTTTTTTTCTTTGTCCCCTTCAAATTTAGTTTGTTTTTCTTTAGTAAAATTTTCCTTTTTTTATTCCCTACTCTTTTTCATTATTTCTTTCAATTTTTTTCTTTTTCATTCTCTTTCCTTTCATTTTCCTATTTTTGTTTTCAATTTAAAACTTATTTTTCTTACCATCTTTTCAACACTCATTATTTTTATCACTTTTCCCCTTCATTTTTCTTTTCAAATGTCTATCCGTTTTTTCTTTCTTTCTTCAACATTTGTGCATTTATTTCAAACTGCTTTCGTTCTGCTTTATTTTTCATTTTTTCCTTCTTTTCAGTTTTATTTCTTTTTCTATTTTTAGTTTATTTCCAAATATCTACCACAGCTTTTCCCTCCTTTCTTTCTCCTGCCATTTTTATTCATTTCTCACAACCTTCCTTCATTTTCCTTCTTGCAAGCTTCTGAGTCCCCGTCTTAATTTATTTCTACTTTCACTTTCAAATCCTTTCTTCATTCTTCAAGCTTAACTTTCACTTTTACGCTTTTATCTGTTTTAATCAGAACTGCACGTAATGCCATCTTTATTGATTCGTCCAACACAAATTCGCGGAGGGAGAGAGAGAGAGACGCGTGCTAATTTTCCCGCTCACTTGCATATGTGCATTCTTAAGGATACAGAGACGACCATGTGCACATAAAAAAGGTTGATATACGCAACTTAAATACACATTCGTATCTGTAAGAAAATCCAAAAAAAGAACGTAAAACTTTTATCTCAGTCATTTGTATATCCCTTTCTCTTATTCACCTTTTCATACATGCACAAAATTACACAAACAACGAATAAACAAATGAAATGTTTATTCCTATATAAAGCGCGTTCTACCTTCATTCGTACTCAATACTAAATGATACCTCATCAAAAACCTCCCCACGTTTAATAGTTCAATAATGAAAGTGCAATTAAAAGTACTTCTAAATGCGAGTTAGTGCGTCTTAGTCGTAAAATACAAAGCTTATATTACTTTTTACTAAATATTTTCCTTCATATTAATATATAAAAAATCCATTATGTTCGCGAAGGTAAACGTATACACCTCTCGCTTTTCATTTCTGTCTCTCCCACACGCGTACGCATAATGACGCTAAAAGGCCCACCCGTATACCCCTGCTATTACGGTTAAACAGTTTACACAAATCCAGATTAAATATTCTTTTATCATTAAAAAAAGATTCACACATGGATTTAATATGTAATTTACAGGATATTAATTATGAAAATTCAAATTAAACAAATTTAATTATGTAATTAGATTAGCTTGTTGCACTGCAGTAAAGTGTCATTTAATTGCTATCGTATTTTTTGTTGAATTAATATCGAGTTTTTCTTTATTGTTTGATTTTCTAAGTGGATACTATCGCCTTGTAAAGAAATCATGGAGTTTTTAAAATGTAACACGAAGCGATACAAGTTTGATTTAAGGAAGCAGTGAATAATGACATAAAGAACATTAAAATATTTATATAGGCTTCCACATTCCGTGATAAACAAATATGGGAAATAATCTTTTCCTTATTGTTAAGGAAATATCTTTCTTTTCTTTCTCTTTCGTTCACCTTTTTTCTTTCTCTTCTTTTTTTCACCTTTTCTCTTTCCCATTTTTCCCACCGTTTTCTTTTTCCTTTCTCTCCTCCTTTTTAGCTATTTTCCTCGCTTTCTTTTTCACTTTTTCTTATTCATCTCTTTTCTTTATCTTCTTTCTTTCCCTTTTTGCTTTTTCACCTTTTTTTTAATCGATTTTCAATATTTTTCTTTCACCTTTTTTTTTCTTTCGCTTCTTTTTTATTCATCTTTTTTCCTTTCCGTTTTTTCTTTCCTCTCTTTTCAATTTGTTATCTTCTTTCTTTTTCGCCTTTGTCTTTATCTTCTTTCACCATCTTTCTTTTTCATCTTTTTTGTTTCTATTCTTTTGTTTTTCAACTTTTTTCTCTCCCCTCTTTTTAATCATTTTTTTTATTTTCCTTCCCTTTTCACATTTTTTTTTGTTTTCCTTACTTTTTAATCATTTTTCTTTTCCTTCTTTTTTTTCACCTGTTTTTCTTTCCCCTCTTTCTTTTTCAGTATTTTTTTCCCTTTTTTCCCATCGTTCTTTTTCTTCTTTTCATTTCTTCCTTAGTATGTTTTTTTTTTATTTCATTTTATTTGTATTTTTTCTTTTTCCTTTCATTCTTTATTTATCCTCTTTTTAACATCTTATTCGTTCTTTGTCCGTACTTCTTTCTTCCCGTCTGTCTTTCCTTCTTTCTTCCCGTCTGTCTTTCCTTCTTTCTTTCCGTCTGTCTTTCCTTCTTTCTTTCCGTCTGTCTTTCCTTCTTTCTTTCAGTACTTACGTTTTTTTCATTTCTCTTGTATCTTTTTTACTTTTTCTTTCATTCCTTCTTTATTTATCCTTAAATACTTATTCGTACTGTGTTTCTTTTTATTTTTTTCAATCTGCGTGTATCTTTCATTCTGTCTGTGTAGTTCTTTTATTCTGTTTTTTTTTGTCTTCTTCATCTTAACGTACTTCTCATCTTTCCTTCATTGATTTATTCTTTCATTCTTCCATTAGAAATAAAATGTTTTGTTTTTTCTCGGTCACTGTTGCTATTTTTTCATCAAATACCAGAGGAAAAACCTGTCATCGCAACACTCAGTTTAAGGATTGCCTTGATAGACAAACCGGTAACAAATTCGTTTCCGTTGCTCGTAGTAAGTATTCGAATCTAAACAAGCTTCGTATAGTAAAATTCGTTGGTTTCAGTAACTACAAACGAATACAAATTACTTTCAGACATGCAGTCGAATTTTCGCACAAGTACTATTTCCGATACGCCCAGTACAGTCGCCAAAAACCGTCACATCTGCTTCTCTCTGTCTCGGTGTGATTTCATTTTAACTCCTCCTGTTTGTCTTAATCTATCTCAATTCATATATAACTATTTACCTGTTTATTGTGGCTTGCTTGCAGAGTGAGACAGTTGGCCATTCAAAGTATTGCTAATTGTGAGAGTTAGAAAAATACACCGGAATTTTAAACACTCATTTTTCGACGTAAACAAGACTGCCTAAAAGCCAGGGAAATATTTGGTAAATAATTCCAAGGGATCCTAAAATATTAAAACTTATCCAACAGAGTTCGATGTAAATTTAATTTACAGAGCAAATGTTTATTTCATATGTAAATTCAATATTTCACATTTGGAGAATAGCAATTTTTTTACAGGCTGTCAAAAGCCCGCTTCATCAGACCCAGAAAGAAATATATACA
Source organism: Ascarosepion bandense (assembly GCA_037127315.1). NCBI lineage: Eukaryota > Metazoa > Mollusca > Cephalopoda > Sepiida > Sepiidae > Ascarosepion > Ascarosepion bandense. The sequence continues at coordinate 958,879 of JBBBDQ010001380.1, read as the reverse complement.
GGGTGTCCATAAAGTCCGTGTGCACTTTAAAAAAATTATAACTTTATTTGTATTTTTGATAGAAATAATCTGCAAAAAATTTATAAAGTTTAATGTACCTAGTTTTAAGTATAGTTATTGAATAATTCTTCACTAAAAAATTTGCATCAATTTTTAGATAAGTAAAAAAAAATATGAACTGCAAAATCGTCTGACCCTTTGAATTGCTAATGATGGAGGACAAGTAGAAGCTTAAATAAAATTTCAGTAAAACCTTAAAATATATAGATTTACTTCTTTCTAACCCTTTTTACAAATTATTCCTATCGCAAATTCAAATAAAGTTATGAATTAAAGTGCACACGAACTTTATGGACACTATATATATATATATATATATATATATATATATATATATATATATAATAAAAAGTGTGAGAAGCCGTGAACGTTTTCTTTAAAGTGTATATTTATTGTTTTTGTTATTACATATTTTATGATACATTAAGTGTCCATAATGGTACCATTATGGACACTTAATGTATCATAACATGGATAATAACAAAAACAATAAATATACACTTTAAAGAAAACGTTCACGGCTTCTCAGTTTTTATTCTATACCAATTTCTCTCGTTGGAACTACCCTATTTCTTTATCCTATATATAATATGTTCCTCCCAAAGAAGCGATACCTAAAAAGTATCTTTCCTTAAGTCATTATTTTAGTTTTAATTCCCAGCTAATATATTAAATTTAATTAAATTTAATTTTTCCAACATGCAAAAATACTTTGCTGTACTTGAAACCAAATTTAAATTGATTGAAATTATTTTTTTAAATCGCTAAAAATTAAAAAAAAAACTACTTTATTTGATGAAGATTAAATTAGATTAGTTAATCTCTGTTCAAGTTTAATTAATCTGAATTAAAACAAATATTACTTTTAGTCTAAAATATCGTAGAAAAGCATTTTTTTTAAAAAGGGAGGTAGATTATTTTTATGAGGTACTGACATTTATCGAAAGCTTGTTTGGCTATTTTAATCGAAGGCCGCAGAAATGTTAAAATTGCTTGGCGAACATGAACGCCTTTTTAATTTCTAACAACCCATTAATCTTATAAATTTAGAAAAATAATTTAAGTAATCTAATATTGAACTTAAGGCACTTTTTTATCGTCTTACTTACGAAGATGTAGGGTTTGATACATTCACACCCACACACACATGGTCATTCAGCCTTCACGTGATAACCTTAGTTTTTCCTGCGCTAACGGCATGCCGATATATGCTGGGAGCGTCACATGTTACGGCAGTTAGGGGTTCCGTCTCGGGCGAGAGCAGACATGTTTATTACCTAGCTCACACATACACACGCGCATTAATTGCGGGTAGCAATTAGTGGCGCAATTTTTTATTTCTCACCAGCATGCACACACAACGCTAAAAAACTCCAATTGGAAACAAGCAATAACAGTATGTACATTAACTTTATTCAAACTGAACTTCTATCGAACATTTGCGTTTCTCTCCAGACAAAGGGAAAGAACTTTTCTTTCCTTATTTGATTTGCATGCTTTCAACTCTATGTAACCTTTGTTAATATATTGTTGTTCTGGTTACCTTCGCCATTTCGTGTTTCCTTACTTCCTGTGTTATTTCATGATCTAAGTTACGCCGAGTCGACTCGTAAATATAAATTAGTAATGGACGCTTCGTCCTCTACAAAGACGCTTACTGCGAAAATATTAGAAACTTACCAATATATCTTACATTTACTATATTTGTTACTATTATTTTCTCATAATGTCATGTATTGACATCCGTATTTACAAAAATCAGCACGTTTATAGACACGCACTAAAAAAATCAGTTTTGATTTTTAAAATACTGGTGGCCAATGAACTGTAGTGAGAGTTTTCATTTACGATTAGTAAATGCAATTTTTATTTAATAACAATATAACTCGGTACCTCCACTCATTTTCGAGAACTAACTTTTAAATTAAATTTTTAAAAATAAAAAAGTTTTCTTTAAACTTTGATTTTAGTTTTAATTGAAAGCTAAGTGATTAAATTTACTATTTCTAGTAAGCAAAATACTCTGGTGTATTTCAAACAGAAATCATATTGATTGGAATCTAAAGTTTTGGGATATATTTTTTTAATTTTTCAAATTTCGGCCATTTTCGAGCGATCGACACATTGGTAAACAAAAATTAACTCTCAGTTTTAAAAATCTTGCAAAAATCTGTGATACATTATTTTTGAAAAATTAGCAAGCTTAATGTTATATTAATGATTTACACGAGTATAACTTATTTATAGCATGCAATTTAAAATGAAACTATTTCTTAATCACAAAGTTGAACTTTGTGACTTGTCCGCCGGATTTGAAATGCGTTGACAGCTCGCCAGATGAGGAATAAGATGAGAAATAAGGGAATGGCAATCACAAGTGGCATACTTGTAGAAATATCTTTTCGATAAGGGAAAGCAACCCTGTAAAACATGACCTTTTAATGTATACATAGAGATTACCGTACAAAAAAAAATGAAAATTATTTTAAAAATACGATGGTTAGATGATTTGTATTAAACTTTCCAATTTTCGATTAGTAAATATAGTTTTTACTTCATAACCTTCCAACCTAATGCCTACAAGCCTTGGAAATATTTTAAAATATGTTGGAATCTTTGTAAATTATTATAATTAAAAAAGAGACGCAATTTTTTTTTTACAAGTGTTTGTGACGTCATAAGTAATATGACGCAAGTCACTTTTTTTGTCGGTGAAAAACATGAATTTGGAAATTCTTGCAAAAACTCAAATAATGGTCAAGTTTTTATGAAAATCTCAGGACTTATTCCCCAAAAATGACTGAAATCATTTCTTCAGTAATTATTTTTAGAAACCCCCACCCACCAATTAATTTCCTGAAATGTCTAACAATTTGTGTAAGTTTGCACACTTACCTAATATTAATTAAATTCAAGAGTTATTTGGAAATGCTAAACAACTGTTGTTTTTTTTTTGTTTTTGAGATATTTTTATTCTAAGTTAGCCGTTTTTCAGAAAATCTGCTCCGAATTGTGAAAACAAAAAAGAAATAAAACTATGCCATTTAGATAAACTTTTAATTGGTTTTATAAACAATATATATTAAGGATATCATAGTCTGAAAAGATGTTTTTCTTTCAATGAATAATGAATTTGTACAAGAATTGTTAAAATTTTTATTATTTTTCATGATATATAAAGTTTCAGAAAACTGTTAAAATTTCCCCTTCACCGTACACGCTAGGTTGTTAATAAGTGAACTGATGACTACTTTATATATATATATAAACTTATTTATAAATGGAACTTTGTCTGTGTGTGTCCGTTACCTATAGACTCCGAAACGGTTGAAACGATTTTCTTGAAAATTTACACAGTTGTACTATAAGCGTCTGCGAGTGTTCTTAGCTAGGTTTTGTGTCGAGGTACCCCCCGATAAATATCGAAAATCGAGAAAATCGGGTTATAGAAGGAGTGGTCCGATTTTAATCAAATTAGATACACTCACATACAAAGACATAAGAAACGATATTCAGAAGTTTCAAGGTTGCAGTTCTTACAATAGTGCAGAAAATCGGTAATATATATATATATAAGCTTTCATTACACCCGAGCAACGCGGGGCTATACTACTAGTGAAAGATAGGTATTAAAAATATAAATTAGTAAATGCCATAACATTTCATAAATTACTGAGTTACCTCTGTCATGTTATATAATTTCATTCTGTTATTAAATTGTAAAATTATTCTATAAGAAAGTTTTATATTGTTTTCATTTTGATTCTTCATAAAACATCTTCAAACATAAGGCTATGAAGCTAAACTAACTAAAATTCTATAAAATATTAGATAACGATTGAAAATACTGTTTAATTTTAAATGTTACTATACAGTTAAAAACCAAAAACGAAGCGTATGATTAGGTTACATAAAATTATGTCAAATTAGTCATCCAGACTTAGCATTTTTTGCCGGCTTCCATCTGTCACGTCAATTATCGCCTCTGATAACACTATAATAACCCCTGATAACGAGGCTACCATAATTAAGAAACGCTTTTATAGTACATTGCAGGTAGTAAACAAGTAATACATATTTCAAATTAGATTAAGGTAAGCTTAAATGTGCTAATTTGAATAAAATAAAGTGCCAACGAGATATATTTTATTTTTGCAAATTTTTTATAACCGAGTATTGTCTTCTGTTTACAAAATGTGTCGATCGATCAAAGATGACTGAAAATTGAATTTTTTTTTCAAATCTGAAAAATTTTAGATTCCAATCAATATAATTTTGGTTTGAAATACACCAGAGTATTTTGCTTACTGGAATTAGTAAATTTAATATCTTAGATTTCGATTAAAACTAAAATTAAAGCTTCAGGAAAACATTTTTATTTTTAAAAATTCCATTTAAATTTAGGTATCGAAAATCAGTGGAGGGACTTATTTTTTATCATGTATAGTCATTTAGCAAGTCTTTTGCGATATATATATATATATATATATATGTGTGTGTGTGTGTGTGTGTAAGAAAGTACAGTTAGATTAAAAACCTCGTGTTCGTTGCATGTACTTTTATAAAAAGTGCTCAATACTTAGTAGGACTTGATATTGAAATGTTATTACAATGGTTTACAAAATCATTTTATCACTACAGAAAAAAGTGATGTTTCAGAAAAATATAGTTTCTAAAATAACTTCATTTGTATATAAATCCTGAAAATTTCATGAATGTCCGACAATTGTTTGATTTTTGCAAGAATTTCAAAATCAGTCAGTTTTTCACCTCAAAAAAAGACGTTAAAATGTTCTTTGAGCACAAACCTTACGCAGCATAAACAAGATTTTTTAACCAAAATTTCGAACGTTTTCAAGTTGTGGGGATTTTTTTCATAACATATATAGTCAATTTAGTTTAAGTCGATAAAACCAGAAAGACGCAAGGGCCTTCTGGGAGTAAAAGAGAATGATAAGAATTTACGAGGAATTGGAAATTTAAGCATAAACAGGAAACCAGAGATATACCAATATTGTTTTAAAGATCACGGACGAATTTTAACCGGGCGATCAGCAAACTTATTTACTATATAGATACACACACGCAATCACACACACGTGGTATTTACAGTGTATATTAAGCGATATAGAAATCAACACTAGCAATAAAGTAGCCTTAAACTATCATCAAAATATATACACTACCGTCCATAATTATTAGGCCACTCCAGCTTTTTAAAAGAAATGATGTATTTCATACTATTTTTTAGTATTTATTGCCAAGTGAATAATTCTAAATGAAAATAGAATGGTTCGTTTGTTATTATTACTTTGCAAAATTTTACAAAACATATAGCGACAATTTACCAATCGCACCCTGTAGATTTGCTCTCTCTCTCTCTCTATATATATATATATATATATATATATATATAGACGACTGACCATAATTAGCCACCCCAGTTTTTAAAAATGAATGATGTATTTCATACTATTTTTAGTATTTATTGCCGAGTGGATAATTCTAAATGAAAATAGAATGGTTCTTTTGTTAATGCTGCACAATAGCATGTGCATGAAATGAACTGTTCTGGTGTCCAGTTTTTGTGCTCTCTTCCCCATGCCAGTCTCTTCTTCTTATTGGCTGACCAAAGCAAAAGCTTCCTGGCTGCCTTGAAAATTTTTGCAAAGTTATAATGACAAAGGAACCATTCTATTTACAGCTATCCACTTGGCAATAAATACTAAAAATAGTATGAAATACGTCATATTAAAAAAAAAAAAAAAAAAAAAATATGGGGTGTCATAATTATGGCCGGTAGTGTATGGAGGACATCATCATAATAGCGTCATCACAAACAAGTCGGTAAAACTGGTCAGTTAAGTAATAAACTGCCTCATATTAATGCTATTAACGATCTTCATCTTTGGGGAAATTTCCCATCATTCACTGCCAAACAACAGGAGAGATATCACATGACAGTTCAGTGTTTTTCTTTAATTCTAACCAAGTTTTTTTTTTCTCTCTTGATACCCTGCTTAACTTTTGGGAAGCATTTTAGCTTTTCCAATGCGTCTTCGGATTTCACTGTCACATTTTCTGTCCACACTTCCCAGATATTTTGCTTGGTTAATTTTGGTACCTCCAATTTTTTAATTTTCATTTGGGGCTCATCCTTTTGCTAATACCCATACTGATTAGACAGAGAGAGAAAAAAACATCTAAACAATCCTTTATTATTTGTTCGTTTTTATTAGCAGTGGTGTCACAATTCAAGGCCTATGTAAACATTGTTCCTAATACGTCACCATCTCACATCACCAAATACAGTGATTCCCCGATTTTACGGATTCATTAACGAAACATGAAACGAAGAGAAAAATTGAAACCAACTGAAAATTGGTTAATTATCTGACCTAAACCCATTTTAATATTTCATCTCAGACGTGTGTGTTGTGGATTTCGGAAACCATATTCAACGCCCGATGAAAGTGCTAATAAAATCAATTAAATTAATTCAATTAAAATAATTAGATTAAAATCAAATAAATTCATTCTTGTTCATTTCTTCATTGTTTTCATTCAAAGAACATGCATTCGAATAATCACAGTTTGGTCACGATAGAGCTTCTGCAATTCTCAAATGTGCTTTTCTATAAATATTTTCTTGACAAAATCCAGAGAAGAATCTGCTATGTTATCAATCCTGACCTGGTATCTCGGCGTCAGTCCATTTCCCATCACCGTAACGTAGCTTCCCTGTGCTTTTTCAATAAATATTTTCGTGCTGATGAGAATTAATTTTTGGTACACTGACTTTACGAATCTAAACGCAGTACTAAATTGGTAGATATGTCTCATCATCTTACAGCTGAAAGGACGAGATGTAACTAAGTTCTATGATAAGTTTTTTATATCACCCTTATTGCTTGTGGGATTATCTTCTGGTTTCTTGCTTCCCAATCAACTTTGATCTTCAAAAATTTAAACGCAATGATAATCGTTATCTTCTGTTAATTTTTTAATTCCTCTTTTATTGCTCACCTTCCTTAATAATTATTGGTTTCAATCTGTACTGGAATTATTGCAAAACACTTTCTACTTCCCAGTTTATAGGCAGAAGCACAGAAATGCATGCTGGAACTTTTTCGCCAATAAAATATGCCGGTTCTCAGTTTAATCTGACTCAGTCCCGATCTGTCATGTCTTGAAAACAAAACGCGACGTTCACTTGTCCGAACTTGCTCTTGTGTGTCAACCTCAATTCCTGTTAATTTGTCTTGCATACATTGTTTGCTTGTTCTAGATTATTTGTTGTCCTTTTCTTTCCTTTTTCTTCTTATTGCTTATTACAAACTTTGTCAATTCTGTTTGCTGAAACGCTCTGTTACTTATATTGCATTTAACCATGGCTTCTTACACCAGAATATGTAAGTTGTGATGAATTGGATATCGGCTCGGAACGAGAATCCGGGGAGCCGAGTTCGAATTCCAGTTGAATTCGCTGCATTCACTTACGCGCAAATACCCTTGAGAAAGGTATGAATCCGTCCTTTCTCCCTCCGGCTATGAAGTAAATAACAGGGCGGATTGGGTTCTATAGCCTTGATTAGCAACCAGCCTACCGCAGAAAGTAATAGCAACCTACCGCGGGAAAACCTTCTGCCCAGTCAGTCATGTCTCTTTTGAGACATGATCACCCAAGCCTGTATCACGTATGGCACTTAACTGACTGACTGAATATAATAGTTGTAAATATACGTAAAACTTCTACTAGGTATAAAGTGGAGGCTCGGTTTTCTATTGTTATGAAGTAATAAGATGATCCCCCACTTATTACTAGCATCATTTTTCATTAGCTTAACTTTTCTTAACATTTTCTCGTTTGTTTTTCTTTACTTCCCACTTCCTTTGTCTCTTTGTAAATTTTTCTTACTCTTCTCTCCTTTTCTTTTTTCTCTCTTTTCCCTTTTTCTCTCCTTTTACCTTTTTCTCTCCTTTTCTTTTTTCTCTCCTTTACCCTTTTTCTCTCCTTTACCTTTTTCTCTTTTCCCTTTTTCTCTCCTTTTACCTTTTTCTCTCCTTTTACCTTTTTCTTTCCCTTTTTCTCTCCTTTCCCTTTTTCTCTCTTTTCCCTTTTTCTCTTTTCTTTTCCCTTTTCTCCTTTTCCTTTCCCTTTTTCTCTTTCCGCCCTTTTTCTCTCCTTTTCTTTTTTCTCTCCCCCTTTTTCCTTTCCCTTTTTCCTCTCCTTTCCTTTTTTCTCTCCTTTACCCTTTTTCTCTCCTTTCCTTTTGTCTCTTTTCTTTTTTTCTCTCCCTTTTTCTTTTTCTCCTTTCCTTTTCCTCTCTTTTCTCTTTTCTTTTTTTCCTTTTCTTTTTCCTTTTCCTTTTTCTTTTCTTTTTCTCTTTTTTCCTTTCTTTTTCTCTCCTTTTCCTCTCCTTTTCCCTTTTTTCTTTCTTTCCCTTTTTCTTTCCCTTTTTCTCTTTTTCTTTTTCTCTTTCCCTTTTTCCTTTCTCTTTCTTTTTTCTTTCTCCTTTCCCTTTTTCCTTTACCCTTTTTCTCTCTTTCTTTTTTCTCTCCTTTACCCTTTTTCTCTCTTTTACCTTTTTCTCTTTTTCCTTTTCTTTTTCTCTTTTCTTTTTCCCTTTTTCTCTTTTCCTTTTCTTTTTCCTTTTTCTCTTTTCCTTTTTCCTTTTTCTCTTTTACCTTTTTCTCCTTTTTCCTTTCCTTTTTCTTTCCTTTTTCTTTTTCTTTTCTTTTTCTTTTCCTTTTTCTTTTTTCTTTTCCTTTTTCTTTTTCTCTTTTCCCTTTTTCTCTCCTTTACCTTTTTCCCTTTTTCTCCCTTTACCTTTTTCTCTCCTTTACCTTTTTCTCTCTTTTCCCTTTTTCTCTCCTTTCCCTTTTTCTCTCCTTTACCCTTTTTCTCTCCTTTTCTTTTTTCTCTCTTTTACCTTTTTCTCTCTTTTACCTTTTTCTCTCTTTTACCTTTTTCTCTCCTTTTCCCTTTTTCTCTCCTTTTCCCTTTTTCTCTCTATTTTCTCCATAGTATCTCTTTGCTTTCTTTTTTCTTTTTCACTTTCTTTTCTTTCCTTTTTCTTTTCTTGATTACTTATTTTATTTTCTTCTGTTTTTTCTTCTTTCTTTATGAAACCTTTTGCCTTGTACAGAAATGTTTTAAAAAACGGAAAGGAAAGTTGATGCTTCATAAAATAGTCAATCAGTTAAGTGCCATAAGTGATACACGCTTGGGCGATCATGTCTCGAAAGAGACATGACTGTTTAGGCAAAAGATTATCCCGCAGTAGGTTGGCATTGCTTTCTGCAAGGGTATTTGCGCATAGGTGATACAAAGAATTCAACTGGAATTCGAATTCTGCTCTCCGATTTCTCGTACCGAGCCGATAACCACTGCACCACAACGCACATCAGAAAATAAAATTTTAAATAAAGTGTTTATTCCTATCATTACTAACAACCTGATGAGAGATTGTTCTTTCAATGTAGAAACAATATGTACAATTTTGTAGTAGTTATATACATGTTCTAATGTAAACGTTAAATAATAAATATTTATTGCTCTATTTTTATATTGAACATTGTTTTAAATTAATGTTTTTAATGTTGAAATTTTATTCTTCATTCTTTTACATTTGGATGATATATATATATATATATATATATATATATATATATATATATATATATTCCAGTAAAATATTTGCTGGTTAGATTAGCAGAGGGTAGATAAAAAAATACTAAATGCAAAATAAAAACAAATGAACTGAATATACAGAACTAACAATATGTCAAAAAAAAAACTGGTCAAACACTTAGGTAGCAAATGATTCGTGTTCAGTATTTGACGTACACATACATATATATATCTACATCAAATCCAAACAACCCACTTAATAAAATCACGTTTAAATCTGGTCATAGCACATTACATTGCATTTAAATATATGGTTCTGTTAACATTTCGAGCTCTCACGTGGTGTGACGTCATAGAACCGCATTACAAATTTACGAACTGCGTTTGCTATTTGATAACTGTTATCGTTGCTTAGCAAAGTTTTATGTCAACACAAGATAAAATCGTCTTTGATGGTGGATGTTTTTATGTTAACGTCTTGTAACCTATCTGAAGATGGCTCATGTGAGCCGAAAGCTTAAAACCAACTTCATAAAACATTATCCAAATGTTAGAGAATTTTTGTCTTTATTTTCACCTGAAATTAAAGCCAAAATACGATGTTTAGAACGGCTCATGATTAAACATAATAGACATTCATTGTCTCTTATATTTAACAGTATATGTTTAGAATATATATATATATATATATAGGGTGATTGGGTCGATATCCTTAACCTAACACATCTATTGGCTTGATTTTGACTGTGTAACGTTCCATCGAGGTTATAGTTTATTCACCATAGCCTGACAAGGGAAAAGATTATACCTAACTGCCTACATATATATCTACAGTTACACGCTTTCAATGTAATGTTTACTAAAAAGAAATAATTATTATTTACCCAGCTCAGTTAAATTTATCTTGAATGTGCGCTGCTGGAGATTGGGAGAGAACACAACTTTCTGGCTTTTGACAAGCATTTCAAATATTCGCTGCATGCAATAAGGATTTAGGCTCCAAGCACTCACAGACAGATCCAAGCGATCAACGAGGCATCCCCAAAAGTTCACGTATCCGTCAACTCTCTTATCTACCTAAGAGCAGACTCAGATCATTTGTGATTGATTATCTATGCTGATGATACAACAGTATATGGGTACATCGTCAAAATTCTAGATAACTCTGGCTTGGCATCTGATTTCACTACTTATCTAACACGAACAGCTCAATGTAGGAAACTGAACTGTCCTCAAAAATCAGACTAGTGACGGAATCACCGAGCGAACCCAGAACTTTCACCAACCGCGATGAACGGACGATTCCTCAGGGACGCCACGTGCATTGAGCAATTTTTTATTTTGCGACTAAAACTCAACCCAGACCACAAAGGTGAACCATCTTCATTCCCTTCGTATTGCACTGGTGAGATATAAGTTCCACACAATCAGCTTCTTCACACTAACTGCTGCTTTATTAAAACCGACTCCCAAGAGGATGCTTCCCCGATCACTACAATCTTAACCTGTTCAAATATAGAATTAACCGGCATCTTCCCCACATATCCTCATAAACTGTGCTTTTTACTTCTCCTATTGAGCAACAAAATCTCACGAGGATGCTTTCTCGATCACTACTATCTAAACCTGTTCAAATATAGGATTAACCGGTATCTTCCCCACATATCCTCATAAATTGTGCTTTTTACTTCTCACATTGTGCAAAAAACTCCCACGAGGATGCTTCCCTGACCACTAAAATCTTAACCTGTTTAAGTCTAGGATTAACCGGTATCTTCCCCACATATAAGCTGTATCTCTTACTGTGTAATCGGCTACTTTGAGTGGCTCTTGGGCCTTGTATATGGTGAAAATCATTGTAAAAACAATAACCTCACACAAAGAAACAACGATTGTGTCTTCTCTCTTGAAAATTACAAAATCAGTTTCATTGAATAATTTTCCTTTGAAAACGTAGTACAGAACATACCACATGACAGAGAAGAAAAATAATGGACAAATCAAATCATTCTATTGTGGTGTTGAAAAGTCCGAAGCCTTGAACCACTTAAGTAAATAGAAACACAGATGAACAATGAAAACTTCGGTGAAAGCACTCGCTTTCAACGGGACTCCACTTCCAGCTCCCAGCAAATTCAATTGAACAGCTTTAACCATCTATACCACTTCCACCGACCAAAGCTGCATAAAGTTCAATAGGCTCCTTTCTTACACACCGTCTATGCAGTCTCTTTCTTTTATTTGAACTCAGATATCGAATGGGACATTTTTTATAATCATATCGCCCCAAGCAAGGCATTATACTGCTACTGTTTTGCAGGTGGTTACATAGGAGGAAAGTTATGATAAAGAGTGACAGGTTATAAGGGGTGTCAGGAAGTGGGTAAGAGAAAGATGAGACTACTGATAAGAGTGGACTGAACGGAGAAAAGAGCATGAGAGAGGATGCAAGTTAGTGAGATAAGTGGTGACTATTGACGTTACATTTAAATTGTTGGAGATTGTAGCTGTGGGGGAAGCAAGTAAATGAAAGGGAATTCCACGGGCGGGAAGTGCGAGAAAAGAAGCTGTTGGAGTAGAATTTGCATTTACATTTTATTGGTTTCACAGTTAAAGAGTGGCACCTAGTTGCTAATCTCGTGTAAATTCATATATAGGGGCACCAATGAGCTAAGTTCATCGGAGCAGAAGCCGTGAAAGTATTTGTTGAAGAGACACAGGGAAGCCACATTGCGCCGGTGAGAAAGTGATTGTATTTGAGCTGCCAAGTTGGGATAGATCACATTACAGATTCTCTGTTGGGTTTTGTCAAGGACACCTAGGTGGAGAGCAGGAGCACCCGACCAGATATGGTAGCAGTATTCAATGCAAGGGCGGATGCTAATTCGGGATCGATCATATTACGGATTCTCTGTTGGATTTTGTCAAGGACTCCTAGGTGGATAGCAAGAGCACCGGACCAGATATGGCAGCAGAATTCAATGTACGGGCGGATAGTAGATTTATAGATGTTTTCAGGAGAGTGTAGATAATTCTGAACAGTTTTGGTGTCATGCATGACACCCGTTTGAAAGCCTCAATCTGATGAGAAGTCTTATAAATATGACTAAAATTTTCTGTTTAATGTTTCGGTTTTGTAGTTACTTACAATGTCGGCTATACTATATTCTGTTTCCTTTTCTCCTCTACTAAATTTATTGTAAGTGATCCATAAACTGGGGATGGTAGATTTATATATACATCCACAAAACTATTGTTTATCCACTATGGTCCTCAGTTGTTTAATTAAAATCATGAATATTAAATTATCTTTATTTTTATTCGTTTAATCCACATATGTGATGTGTTGATTAATTTTAATTAGCAAAAGTTAGATATAGTGAAAGAACTCTTCCAGAAGCCAAGCAAAGTATTAACAAACAAAAAAAAGTTCGTTAGAAACAAAGAAAAGTGTACTTGGCGTTTATGTAGCATCAATCCTCCTATATGCCAATGAATGGTGGACAATCTCCACACAGGTGAAAAAGAGGCTTGTATCAACAGAAATGTGGTTCTACAGAAGGATACCGAAAATAATATTGACCGAACGTGTGAGCAACAACGAAATTCAAGAGAAACTAGCAGCCAAAACGACAACACCTTTGAAACTTCCAGGGTACATAATGAAGAAAGAAGGCTTGGAGAATCCGATAGACGAAAAACAAAGTATAATCTACCTGGCGTGCTTGAATGAATGGATGACGAGCAAGGCTTGCGAGAGGTGGAAAAAAGTCAAAATTGTGGAGAGCCATGATTGCTAACTTTCTAAAGAAACGGTAAATAAAAAAAAGAAAATAATTTTTACGAACATTTTTTTAGGTGAATCCCGATGAATTTCGACGTACATTGAAATAAATTTTCACTGGTATCATCCCCTACCGATGCAACCATAAAAAAGTAACGCCCAGGAAAGTTGTCTAAGCACAGTACTAAACTGTCATTCGTTACCCCCGATCGCGTTTATTCCACCCAAAATACAAATTTATACATAATCACAATTTTTTATCTTTCTAAAATTGCAAAATACTAAACGGTCAACTGCATCCAGCAGCAAAGCCTCTGGATGGGAGGTTGCGAGGAGCATGAAACCACCTCTTAATTACTGTTGTTCCCAGGTCCACCCTGAACCAGAATGGTAGCACCTGTTAGGGTCCCAGCTATGGGCAAATAGTTAACCTCAAGACTGGGGTCAAAACACTATAAAAGTATAAAAATACACTTTTATAGAAATATATACATAAACGTCGACTTTTATAGAAAAATATACATTTTTGAAGGAAATATATTACCAACAATTTTTTTTTAATCGTATCACCCCGAGCAAGGCGGTAACGCCACTGATGTGCAGGGGGCTACGTAATAGTGAAAAGATTGGAAAAGAGAAAGCCGGAAACCACATCCTAAACAGGGAACAAGGGACGAGCCTCTTAACCTGTTCAATAGACGAGGGTGGAGTGTGAACCGGGCGATAGATAGATCTATCTACTCCCATACATTTTTGAAGAAAAAATTATTACCATAACACATTTTTGAAGGAAAATAATTGTTCTCGGCAAAACATTTTTGAATACAAAACGAGAAGACATTTTCAGTTTTCTAAAATAAAAAGGAATAAAAACAAACAAAAAATTATTAAAATCTGACTAAATCAACCTTCTCACTATAACCGAACATTAGAAAATATCTTAAAATCCCAACTTTTTGGCATTAAATAACCCACAGAGGTGTTGATATGTTGTTAAACAAAACTCAAGCGAAATACTGATTCGATTTTCGAAAATTTATGAGCATATTTTCTTTTTCACATTCTCTCCTTTTTTCATATATCCCCACTCCCTACACCCACGCTCTTCTTACGACTCATCGAGAACCACGCCTGCTTTCTCCTGCAACCCTCTCTACATCAGGACACACACACAGACGTGTGCGTTTTCCTAGTCAGTCAAACACACAGACACAATTTGTATCACCGTCATCAGTCAGTCAGTCAGTTAAGTGCCATATACGTGGTAAACGCTTGGGCGATCATGTCTCTTTCGAGACATGACTGACTAGGCAGAAGATTATCCGCAGTATGTTGCCATTGCTTTCTGCGGTAGATTGGTTGCCAGCCAAGGCTATAGAACCCAATCTGTCCTGTTATTTAACCCATAACTGGAAGGAAGAGCCGGTTAATACCTTTCCCAAGGGTATTTGCGCGTAAGTGAATGCAATGAATTCAACTGGAATTCGAACTCGGCTCCCCGGTTTCTCGTTCCGAGCCGATATCCACTGTACCACAACGCACATCCATCACCGTCATCACCAACCAATAAACCAGAGCCATCGTATTTATCACAAACAATTGCCAGTTATTTCTTACTGAACGCTCAATAAATCGGGCCTTTGCCAAACATTTTCAAAGTAAATGAACGCGGTAGGTCTTAGCAAGAACCATCTTTCTTCAAACTTCGTAGTTTGGCGCTACAGGATCACAAAGAATTGTATCTAATAACAGAAAATACTTCCCCTGAGGAGTTTTAATAGCATCAACAACTAAAATTGATAGCACATGTAACCCGAAGAGAAAATAATAATAACAACATAAGATTTTGTTATTCTACACATTTCCAAACAAAAGGTGAGGAAGGAAATTCCCATCAATACTGCAAAGAGCAATTTTCCTGAAATATTGTCTTAAAAGATAAATGTAATAGTCAGTCAGTTAATTGCCATACGTGATACACGCTTTGGGCGATCATGTCTCGAAAGAGACATGACTGACTGGGCAGAAGATTATCCCGCAGTAGGTTGCCATTGCTTTCTGGAGTAGACTGGTTGCCAGCCAAGGCTATAGAACCCAATCTGTCCTATTATTTAGCCAATAACTGGTACTTTGGTCAAACTTGGATTTTTTTTTATACCCCCTTGTATATAAAAGAACATACATAGAATACACGACTTCAGCAATTTTTTTTTTATATAATCCTATTGCCGCAATCAAAACAGTTTACTGTCACTGTTTTGCAGGGGGTTACATCGGAGATAAGTTATGAGAAAGAGTGACAGGTTATAGGGGGTGTCAAGAAGTGGGTAAAAGAAGCAAAACTGTGGCCAGAAAGTGAAGGGACAGTCTATATGTTGATTGTAATGTAGAATTGATCCCCCATTTTATATCCACATTATAATAGTATCGACATTTTTTTTTATAATCTTATCGCCCCAATCGAGGCATTTTACTGCCACTGTTTTGCAGAGCGTTACATAGAAGGAAAGTTATGAAAAAGAGTGACAGGTTATAGGGGTGTCAAGAAGTGGGTAAGAGAAGGAAGAGAATGCTGATGAGAGTGAAGTGGATGGAGGAAGGAGCATGAGAGAGAGGATGCAAGTTAGTGAGACAGGAGATGATTATTGACTTTACATTTAAACTCCTGGAGATTATAGCTGTCGGGGAAGCAAGTAAACGGAAGTGAATTCCACAAGCCGGAAATGCGAGAAAATAAGCTATTGGAGTAGAATTTGCGTTTACATTTTATTGTTTCACAGTAAAAGGGTGGGACCCAGTTGCTAATATTGTGGCTCGAGTAAATTCATATGTATGGAGCACCAGTGAGCTAACTTTATCGGAGTAGAAACCGTGAAAGTTTTTGTATAAGAGACACAGGGAAACCACATTGCGCCGGTGAGAAAGTGATTGTATCTGAGCTGCTAAGTCGGGATAGATCACCTTACAGATTCACTGCTGGATTTTGTCAACCACCCCTAGGTGGAGAGCAGGAGCACACGACAAGATATGGCAGCAGTATTCAATGCAAGGGCGGATGGTAGATTTATATATGTGCAGGATTGTTTCAGACGGGAAAAACTTCCTGGCCCTACACAGAGAACCGACTTTCTTAGCAGCGGATTTAGCTATGGATTCTATATATTTGACAAGACCAGCTTTGTCGAATATATAGAATCCATAGCTAAATGAACTTATCTTTATTTATATACTAGCATCATAACCCGGCGTTGCCCGTGCAACTCAAAACATTTTTAATTAGATGATTAATACAGCGCGTTGCGATTTCCGAGCGCTTGTAGTCGCCGCCTCAATTTAAAACTCACTTATATAAAAAAAATAATTATATAAAAAATTCCGTTTTCTTTTGTTTTGCGAAAACGTGTGTTGATGTTTTTGTGTGGCATTGTAAACAACATTGCGTTTGTTTTCGTTTCACAATTACGGGGGGAAATATTTACTTTTTTTGTTGACTAAATAAATTTCAGAAATTTTCGAATATTTAAAAATGTAGACATAGTAAATTTTCGTTTTAGGACCCGAAGGCTAATGTCCCTTATTTACGCAAATAACTCATATTTTTTTCACATGTTTCAATGTCAATAACTTTCTTCGGAAATTAAGTACCGAAAAAAAAATCGCGTAATAATTTCTGCAAGGACTTTTCTGAAAAGGAAGTAAATAGACCCAAAATGTTCTTCCTACGCGTAAAATCGTTCTGCAGCGAATGACTCTCACTAAGCCGGTAATTGTTGACAAAAAAAGCGAGAAGTCCGATTTTTTTTTCTGGTCGTTAACATAAAAAAATGTCGGTTTCTTCAATATCTAATTGCTGATTTGAGTTCAGCATATACATTTGCACGGAAATAAGACTATTTTGGAAAAATTTGAAGGGATATTAGCCTTCGGGTCCTAAAACGAAAATTTACCTTTTTTTTTTCTGTATATTTTGTTTTTGTTTGAAAGAACACATTTTTTTTTTCAATATTTCTTTTGCTTCAAAATTACGGGGAAAAATTTTTCACATTTTTTGTTGAACAAATAAATTTTTAAAACGTCGGAATAAAAATTAAATATAAAGGCTCATTTTTTTTTTTTTTTTTAGTCGCGTTTGACACGTGTGATTTGATTTCTTTGACGTAATCTAGCAACCATCTTAGATCTTAGATGTTTTACAGAGTAAATGTAAACAATCGCCTCGTTGGCCAAAATGTGCGAAAGGGAAAATTGCTGAACTTAAACTCAAAAAGTATGTGTCGACCTGGCTTCTCTGTAGATATTTGTCTCTAGAAAGTTTAAGTTTAAATGGCGTAGCTGAAAAAATTTAAGCGTTCATAGAGAACAGTCACACACAAACTCACAGATTGCTTTTCATATATATAGATTTATACAGCTAAATTATAAGTTATGAACTTATTTTTATCCATAGCTAAATTTTAAATGATGAATTTATCTTTTCGGGACGCTGTACTATTATGAGATGCCCTATGCAATCAACAGTCGGACAATATCCAATCAGATTTTAGGCTTCGTTAAGTTCCTAGTAAATCTCTTCGCTGGATTTTAGGCATCAGTTGGAATTATCGGGACCTAGTCACAGCGCATAAGAGGCGTGGGGTGCGTCTGTCGAGGATGACTTAAGAATATTACTATCGCGAGTAAAAAGTGTGCGCGGAAATGGTTGCGTCTGCACGCATTTGAGTTTTTTTTTTCTCACTGCGACTCGGAACGAGAAGTCGTAGAGCCGAGTTCAAATTCTAGTGGAATTCGTTGCATCCACTCATGCAAATACCCTTGAAAAAGGCATTAATCCGTTGCTTCTCGATTTAGCTATGGGTTAAATGGCAGGACAGATTGGATTCTATAGCCTTGGTTGGCAACCAGTCTACAGAAGAAAGTGATGGCAACCTACTGCGGGATAATCTTCTGCCCAGTCAGTCATGTCTCTTTCGAGATATGATCGCCCAAGCGTGTTTCACGTATGGCACTTAACTGACTGACTGAATGTAATAGAAATATAATTAAAACTTCTACTGGGTATAAAGTGGGGGATCAGTCTTATATTGTTATGAAGTAATAAACTGATCCCCCACTAATTACTACATAATAATATAATACAGCTCTTCCCCTTCTAGCTATGAGTCAAATAACAGGACAGATTGGGTTCTATAGCCTTGGTCGGCAACCAGTCTACCGCAGAAAGCAATGGCAACCTATGGCGGGAAATATTTCGTCCAAGCATGTATCACGTATGGCACTTATCCGACTTATCGCCACACCCCAAAATTCCCACAATCCGAAACTATTATATATATTATAAATTATACAAAAGAACATATTTAAACCACAATCTACTACAAAATTGTATATTTTGTTTTGACAATGAAAGAACAATGTCTGATCCTTTCATCTTTCAATGTCAAAATAAAATGTACAATTTTGTAATAGATTGTAGTTTGTACATGTTCTAAACTATAATTGCTCTATTTTATATGAGCAGTGTTTTAAATTAATTTTTTGAACATTGCGACTGTTTTCTTCGTTCCTTATTCATTTGTATATATATATATATATATAGTATATCGAGGCAGCAAGTAATTGTCTAAACATATACTGTTAAATATAAGAGACAATGAATGTCTATTATGTTTAATCATGAGCCGTTCTAAACGTCGTATTTTTGCTTTAATTTCAGTTGAAAATAAAGACAAAAATTCTCCAACATTTGGATAATTATTTATTGGTTTTCTTCTAAGCTTTCGGCTCACATGAGCCATCTTCAGAGAGATTGTTTAAACTGAAATATTATATATATATTATCATTTTAAATGTTATTTTATCGATTCTTGTTATTTGAGTAGACGCCCCGTTTATTTATTATACAGTGTATTTATCTCCGTCTATCGGCCTGAATATTCGAAAAATCTGATTAAAGGAAAATATGTGCTCTCAGAGACGCGAAAATAATTTTCCTTAAAGACACTCTTCAGCCTTTTCTGATTGTCTAATTGCTTCATCGCTCCGTCCGTCTAAAGCACTTTGATTCTAAAGAAGATTTATTCTGCCCGGGAGGAGGGCGGGCGCCATTTCGTATCCTGTTGAATAGCGAATATTTTCTTGAATAATAATTAATTTACAAGAATAAATATACTGTTCAATAAGTACTCAAATACCAGTATCCACGAAAAAATCTTTTTAAAGTCATATCTATCTGTGTGTGTGTGTGTGTGTGTATACACAGGGTGTCCATAAAGTTCGTGTGCACTTTTAAATTTTTTAACTTTATTTGTATTGCGATGGAAATAATATGTAAAAAGGATTAGAAAGAAAGAAATCTATATTTTTTAAGGTTTTATTAAAATTTTGTTTAAATTTCCACATGTCCTCCCTCATTGGCCATAGAAAATGAAATAAGATTTTGCAGATGACGGAAAACATTTGCCAACTGATTTACGGTAATGTCTGAAATCACATAATAAGTTTTAAGGTTATATTGAAATTTTATTTAAGTTTCCACATGTCCTCCATCATTAGGAATACAAATGGTAATAATTTGTCAAAAGGATTAGAAAGAAAGAAATCTATATTTTTTAAGCTTTTATTGAAAGTTTATTTAAGTTTCCACCTGTTTTCCATCATTAGCAATACAAAGGGAAATAAGATTTTGCAGTTCACGGAAAACATTTGCCAACTGATTTACAGTAATGCCTGAAATCACATTAGTTATTTTAGCTTTCAAATCTTCTAATGAAGTAGGTTTGATTGCATACACAATTGTTTTCACATGTCCCCATAAAAAAAATCTAATGGAGTCAAATCTGGCGAACACGGAGGCCAATAAAATCGTCCGATCCTTCCTGATTTAGAAACTGTCTAACACGTAGAACAAAGTGACAAGGAGCTGCATCTCGCTGATTTATAACATTTTTTACATATTATTTCTATCACAAATACAAGTAAAGTTAAGTTTTTTTCAAGCGCACACGAACATTCTGGAGAGGAAACTGTGTTTTATGCTAAACGCAATCATCAAGCGATTTGCGTTGGGATTTTACTCGATTATTTATTATATGCAAATCAGTGATGCATTGTGGGTAAGTCTATTGCATTATTCTAACGGTTATTTTGATGGGCGGTAACGGTTATGTTGCGAATTGCTCTGGACGCTAAAGTGTGAGAATAACGGTCAATATGAATGCAGTTTTTTTGCTATTCCTGATGTGTTTGAAGTCGAAACACTGAAACAACCATATGATTGTAGAGAAGGGGACATATATAGAAGAAATTATGTAGATGTTCTGAAACATATTATATATATATATATTATAAATTATGTTTTAGAACATGTACATAATTTTTTTCTACATATGTCCTCTTCTTTACAATCATATGGTTGTTTCAGTGTTTGGACTCAGACACATCATCGGGAGAAGTACAACCATATGATTGTAGAGAAGAGGACATATGTAGAAAAAAATTATGTACGTGTTCTAAAACATAATTTATAATATATATTCACAGCTCTATACATCATATATCGAGCACTGTTTTAAATTAATGTTTTGGAAGGAAAAAAAATTTTCTTTTTTCTCTCCTCATTCTATATCCACTCGGATATATATATATATATATATAGTGCCTTAACTTCTCGAACACGAAGAACCACCTGGCCAATTAATTTGTTAAAACTTTATTTTTAATGGATACCCCTATTTGCAAAGATTATCTGTTTTTACTGATTTATTAAACAGAATATTTATTTCCATCTACAGCCTGAATATTCGGGAAATCTTGTCCGAAAGATAGTTGCAGCCTGAGAAAGTATATTTAAAAGAAAGTCATTAATAATTCACAAAATTAATTTTTTAATTCGAGCAAGACTCGATGCAGAAGACTATTAATGCCGATGTCAATGCAAAATGGTAGATATACACGAACGACTATCTGTAGACCATTCCTTGTAGAACACAGACTACCCGAAATGAAGGCGAAGTGATGCATTTTATTGGGTGACTGGGATGTCGAATTTAAATTCCAGCTGAAGCCGTCGCATTCGCTTGCATTCAAATACTCAAGGAAAGGTATGGATCTATCTCTTCTATCGTGCCACCTGCCCTCGGAATTAATAGCAGGACATACAGGTCTTTCTAAACGTCGTTGACAACAAACACTTTATAAATATGAAAATCCCGAATCCAAACCGGTTTGATATGGGCTAGTAACATATGGAGCTAGAAAAACCTACTTCTTACAGAAACGGCAGTAGCAACCCTTCACGGGAAGGTCGTGGTTTTATACTCAACAGAGGCGTCTGAAGGACTGATGAACAGACAAGCCAATGTTTTCGAGTTCAAACCTCGTCTAACGCAGTAGAAATGTCTTTTCTGAATCTTCCTATTTGCCAGGATGAAAGTGTAGTATCTGTTCTCTCGTCACTTGAGATGAGAGAAGGTGCTTGGTCCTGGGGATTCCGACCTTGCAGTAACATCTTCCTCATTACACTAAGATCAGTTGTGGGTCGGTGTAATATCGACATCAGCGTGGCAGAGTGGTCATATGTACGCGTATGGGCTGCTTCTTTGTGTGCCATGTCCTTTCAGGAGGTAGGCGATCATGGACCTCCACTTAGCCCTGTCCCTTGTCGCTCTTAGCACCTTTCCTTTTGGTATCTCTCCCAAACCTTGCTCCGTCATCCACTTGCCCAAGACCATAAAGTATGTCTCTCGTTTCTTTCCCCTGTCTCTCTTTTCCTTCCATCCCATGTGAGTATTAGATTCTCCAAGCCCTCCTTCCTTATGTATCACGGAAACTTCAGTGTCTCTTCTTGATGCTAAGTATATGTTTACTTTTCGTTTGCATCCTCAGCATCCTTCTGCAGAGCCACATTTCTGTTGTTTCGAGTTTCTCTTTTATACTAAAAAAGAATTAACTCGCCAGAACATCGACCCTTTCTTTTTCTTTATTTGTTGTGTCCTTTCAGGAGGTAGGCGATCATTGACCTCCACTATCCATTTTCGCTCTTAACACTTTTCCTCTTGGTATCTCTCCCCTGCTCTGCCATATACTTGCCCAACTCCATGAAATATGTCTCTCGCTCATTTTTCCTTGTCTCTCTTTCCCTCTATCCTTCCCGTGATTCTCCAAGTCCTCCTTCTTCATTTATATCCCAGAAACTTCTATCTACATAAATACTACTCTGTGCTTGTTTTGGTGGAATATCCTGTACTACCCAGGAATGGGTATGGCCCAGGTTATAAAAGACCTAGCCGAGAACGAACTACAGAGAGCCCTATAGAGAGCACTCGAGTGTGTTCGTGACTATACTAGAGTCTTCATCATTACACGGGAGTGATCAAGATTATTCGTCATTATACGAGAGTCGACAGCCATCGGCCTTAGACGAGAGTTAGACGTCACTAGACGGAAGCCTACTTCTCAAGACGGACGCATATGTCCTATACAGAGACATTGCCTTCTTAATTGTTATTCGTGTTAACTGTTCGTTTGTGTACTTGTATTTGGTTTATTGTATTGAGGTATAATAAATTTCTATTTATGTATACTCAGTTTTAAGAGTTATTTCTTGCACTATTCTTTCTGTTTATCCCCTCCCGGGATACAACAGTGCTACATTCTGCCTTAGTGGGAAGTGTCAGGTAAATGTTTGACAGCCCTGCGAATTAAAGATTGAAAAGTACAGGTACCATGGCAGAAGCTTTGCTTTCTTGCTATTCTGTTGTAGAAACCTGTATGCATCTCCAAAGAGAATTTAAAGGAAGGAAACGACTGTTGTAAGTTAATTTCAAGTTAAGCAATTGCGGGCGAGGGAAATTCTTGTCATTATCAGGTAATAAATTAAGAAAACACCAAACATTTTTAAAGAATGGTTGATATTTTGTTCCTATTTCTGAATGGGTGTTTATCGGAAAGATTGTCAAGCAAATTTGAAAGAAGGGAAAGAAAAGCAAGAAAAAAAAAAGAAAAAAAGAAGTTAAAGACAAATTTTAACGACCACCTTGGTGCACGAGATCTGCAGCGCAGTGCCTCCTCACTGTATTAAGATAGAAGGATTAAAATATTACCAGATGTATGAGAATAAAACCAGTGTGTCTCATGAATATTTTTTCGATAGGAATCTCAGAACGATCCATTTTTGAAACGAGTTACATGAGAATTGAATTTATTAATCATTTCACTGCAAGCAAGGCGATAATGCCCCTAAGACGTAAGAGGTTACTGAGAGTAAAAAAGAATGAGAAAACTAGTGAGAATAAAGGTCACTAAAAGAACAGAGTTATCTTAATAAAACTTATTAACCCACCATAATTCTTTTGGTCTATCATTAAGAGAGATTTAATGAGAATGGTAATCAATATTCAAATAAGGATTTCTGGTAAACAATAGCGATTAAATACAAATAATGTAGAAGCCAGCAAAAAAGCTAAGAAAATCCATTGTTAAAAGACAGATGAGTTTGATTTTTGTTTAACGGCATATCAACACCTCTGTGGGTTATTTAATGCCAAAAAGGTAGGGTTTTAATATATTTTTGTCATGTTCAATTATAGTGAGATGTTTGATTTAGTCAGATTTTGATGAAAAATTTTTTTTACTTTTTTTTTATTTTAGAAAACTGAAAATGTCTTCTAGTTTTGTATTCAAAAATGTATTGCTGGTAATATTTTTCCCTTCAAAAATGTATTTTGGCAATCATGTTTTTTCCTTCATAAATATGTTACGGCAATAATTTTTTTCTTTCAAAAATGTATATTTTTCTATAAAAGTCTATTTTTATACTTTCATATTTTTTTTACTCCAGTTTGGGCGTTAACTATTTGCCCATAGCTGGGACCCTAACAGGTACTACCACTCTGGGTCAGAGTGGACCCGGGAACAACAGCAATTCCATGCTCCTCATAACCATCTAATCAGAGGCCTTGTTGCTGGATACAGTTTACCGTTATACCCAGGAGCTAAACGACAATTGAAGGTTATAAAATGTCAAGAAGTCTATATTAATATATAAACTACTAAAATATGAATTTATTCAGGTATATGGGATCGTGTGTTAATGTTTTTATGCCCTATGTGTTTTATATGTATTTATATTATTTACATACAAACTGTTATCCTCATCTTTGTTGTAATTCATTGCTTTTTTTCTTTTCATTTCATCATGAAATTTCTTGGACTTACTTCGTAGAATTTTTTAAAATTTCGTTTTCTTTTCTTTTTGTCTCGAACTGCTTTTCTTTTTTTCAACGTTTAGATGCTTGTTGATCCTGGCAACCCCCAGGAAATTTCAAATTAAACCCTTTATTTCATTTGTTCTAGTTTTGTTGTCCATATCCAGGAATATCTTCTAGTTTATCATTTCATCTCAACCAAGGCATAATTCCAGTAAGATACAAAGCGTTACTAAAAGTGAAAAAGTGAAAACATTAATGAGAAGAAAGGACAATAAAAGAACGGGTTTATCTCGCCGGTAAAGAAAGTGGGAGAAGATCATTTATCTTATTAAATTCTAACTCTTCAGTTATTCAATCAAAACAGTAAATAGTTAAGATAAGAAAACGGAACTAACGTGGACTGATTACGAAAAGCCGAGCCTATTTGAAATAAAATACAATAAATCGTGTTCAGAAGACATTGCATGAATCAAATGCACGTTCGGTGTCTTCAGTTCTCGAAGTTCTCCAAGACAAACCTATCTATTTGCCTGATTCGGAATACAAATGAATTCTCTGACGTAGGTGCAGTGGCCAATAAAATATGCATGAATTTCTCTCGCCACATCCACATTCAACATTCATGGTCTATTTATATACACATCAACGACATGCAGTCTTGGATGTGCCCGGGCATTTTCGATTTAGAATAATTACACACACAAAACCAATCACGCAAATAAATGGAGAAACGTGAACGTGTGTACAAGCGGTGCTGTGCTTTCACAAATACAATGCTGTTCGTGTGTTTTACGAAGACGGGGGGAAAAATTACAAATATACATATGCACGTATTCACAAATGTGGACAATTGTAGAAATATAAGGAAGAATTAACATGCTCAGTTACATGGCGGCAGGGGGTGGTGCCTGGTATTGGAAAGAAAGAAAGAAAGAAAGAGTATGAAAACGAAATGAAGTGGGGGAATGGAAAAGAAAAAATTGAAAAAAAAAAAGAAAAAGAAAAAATTGAAAAAAAAAAGGAAAAGAAAAAAGGAAACGAAAAAATTGAAAAAAAAAAGGAAAAGAAAAAATTGAAAAAAAGGAAAAGAAAAATTGAAAAAAAAGGAAAAGAAAAAATTGAAAAAAAAAAGGAAAAGAAAAAATTGAAAAAAAAGGAAAAGAAAAAATTGAAAAAAAGTAAAAGAAAAAAAGGAAAAGGAAAAATTGAAAAAACAGGAAAAGAAAAAAGGAAACGAAAAAATTGAAAAAAAAAAAGGAAAAGAAAAAGGAAACGAAAAAATTGAAAAGAAAAAAGGAAACGAAAAAAATTGAAAAAAAAGGAAAAGAAAAAATTGAAAAAAAAAATGAAAAAGAAAAAAATTGAAAAAAAAAGAAAAAGAAAAAATTGAAAAAAAAAAGAAAAAGAAAAAATTGAAAAAACAAAGAAAAAATGAAAGCATTTTTCTACAAAGTAAAAGGAAATGGAATGAGTTAAGAAAAAAAAAGAAAAGCAATTTGCGATGAAAGAAGAAAAGAATGAAAACAAAATGAAAGACTTTTTCCTGCACAATAAACGACTAGGTAAGAAGTAAATAAATGATGAAAGAAAGAAAGAACTTGAGATAGAAAAAAAAAGAAAAACGAAATGAAAGAATTTTTCTACGAATTAAAAGGCCACGGAATAAGTTAAGAAAGAAAGAAAAATAAATGATAAAGGAAAAACATTAGTGAATAAAAAAGAATGAAAACGAAATGAAAGATTTTTTTCTAAAAAAGTAAGAAATCCAGGGAATGAGGAAATAAATACAGAAAAGCAATTTGAGACAAAAAAGACAAGAACGAAAACGAAATGAAAGATTTTTTTCTTCGAAGTAAAATTCCAAGGAATAAGTAACGAAAAAAAAAACAAAAAAAGAAAAAGAGAAAAGCGATGAAAGTTTTTTTCTACGAAGGATAAGTCCACGGATTGAGAAAAAAAAAAGACAAGTTAGAGACATTTGAAAAAACAAAAAAACAAAAAAAAAACACCTAACATAAAAATTTCGGCTGAAATCACAAAACATTAGCTTACACACAATAATACCTACTAAGTATACAGATAGATGTGGAAAGTGATAGCGAGGGGGAAGAAAAAGTATACCCTTTATAAATGTTTAAACGCTGGCATGATTATATATATATATATATATATATATATATATATATATATATATCGACCACCAAATTCGCTTTACACACATACCAGAAAACGAAACCCACTGTAAAAAAATATACAAGGGTACATTCTTATCCAGAGAAGACAGATACCTTTGAAAAAGATCATCCTAGAGGAAGCCTACATACACGAGAACGGGTATCTTTGGAATTGACACAAAGTAAAAGAAACGTCTAGAAAATACACAAGAATAACTGAATACACACACATATGAGCGCAGTTCATGGACACAAAAGAAAAAATACAAAAACAAACACTCACACAAAAACAAAAAATACACATTGAACTTAGACAAATTTGTCACATTCATACGTTTGGAGTTTCGTACGCACAGACACACACAAAAATACAGAATATAAGCACACAGTTCTAAAACCTACTGTATATGTATATATGCACGCACGTGTACAGACTTAATGCATCTGCGGAATTAACGCATGTGTGTACAGATGCACAGGTAGATAACCTTCAGGATGCACAAACACAAAAATATATATATATATATATATATACATAAAATCAAAACAGGCAGAGAGTTACACACATATATACTTACTTATAGAATAACATATTCAGAAAACTTACATCTATATAAAAAATAAATAAATAAATAAATAGAGATTCACCCGACGAAACACATGAAACACGTTCTGAAATCTATGCACGTTCTAAAGGCTACACACCCTCTGAGTATGGTGGTATTCCAAGTACACAACACTTCCGCACAAAATGTACTCAGAGAGTAGAGACACCATGTTAGTGCGAAGTTGCATCCATCTTTACACGCATTTTGCTTTCTTGCTTTCCGATTCGCCTTTTTCCCCTGTGCCAATTCCATACATCCACTGCATTTGCCATCTTTCCCGTCCATTCATCCATCCATCTCTGTCGAATTCCACTCCTCATTTCTTCACCCCTTCCTAACACCCCTGATACAGAATAAGAAGGCAACCAAACAAGATGGCCGACAATATCGTTCTCTGTCAATAGGCTAACATTTGAGCAATTGCTGGTTCAATGAACGGCAGTCACAAAATGAGAGAGCTCCTTTGGAAATGGTTTGATGGTGGCGGTGGGTAATAGGGTGCAGAAGTAAAAAGAGGAAGATGGCGTACGATGGTTGGAACGAGGGTAGCAATAAAGGATCATGGGAAAAGGTGGGTTTGGGTGAAGTCAGGGCTGTTTTAGAAAAAATGAAAATCGAAAAGATTGAAAGATGATAAGAAATAAAGACAGACAAAATTGAAACTTCAGAAGGAAATTTTGAAGAAAAAAAAAGAAAAAAGGAGATTTACAGTGAATTAAAGCTAGAAAAGTTAAAAAAAGAAGGGTATAAAGGGTGAAGGGAAACTGTAAGGACATCAATGATAAATAAGAAAGAAAAAGTTTAAAAAACGCAAAGAAAGAAGAAAGAGTAAAGAAATTAATGAAATGTTTTAAAAAAAAAAAGGAAAACAAATGAAATCTAGAAATAAAGAGAAAGAAAATTAGAATAATTAAGAAACGAAGAAAGGGAAAAAAAGAAACGAAGAATGAATCTAAAAGAATT
The DNA here is from genome assembly GCA_037127315.1 of Ascarosepion bandense. NCBI lineage: Eukaryota > Metazoa > Mollusca > Cephalopoda > Sepiida > Sepiidae > Ascarosepion > Ascarosepion bandense. Next base: position 930,449 of record JBBBDQ010001380.1, on the reverse strand, counting down.
CAAAATGTGGAAAACAAAAAGAAATAACCAAAAAACAAAAAAAAGAGAAATTGAATAAAAGTAACAATCTCAGTAAAGGCAAGGATACTGGAAGGAGGGAGAGAGAGAAAATATTGCCAAAAAAAAAAAAAAAAAAAAATAAGGAGAGAGAGAGAAAAAGGAAAAATTGATGATACAGATAAAAATCCTTATTCCAATCTTAGTCACAATTTTCTTCCGGCGAACTCAGAAAAAGCTTCGAAATACCTGATAGTTTTACTGCTGGAAGTGATGCAGATTTTCTACTCTCATATTTCAATATATTATAGTTGTCAACTATTAAGTAACTATTCTTTCTTTTAACTGTAAAACGACAATTTATGACGGGTAACTTTCAAATCTGCAAAACGAGGCAGTTAGGTTTTAAATGTGTCCCGTCGTTCGGATTTCGGTTCTTGTCGAGTGACGAATCATCGACAATCTGTCTATGACTAAATTAAACAAAAATCTATTTGTGCGTGTGGAGAAATACTTTCATTTTAATATTAGGTCAGTCAATTAAATGCCATAAATGATACAGGCTTGGGCGATCATGTCTCGAAAGAGACATGACTGATTGGGCAGAAGATTATCCTGCAGTAGGTTGCCATTGCTTTCTGCGGGAGACTGGTTGCCAGCCAAGGCTATAGAACCCAATCTGTCTTATTATTTAACCCATAACTGGAAGAATTAGACGGATTAATACCTTTCCCAAGGGTATTTGTGCGTAAGTGAATGCAACGTATTCAACTGGAGTTCGAACACGGCTCCCCGAGTTGTCGTTCCGAGCGGATATCCACTGCACCACAAACGCACATTAGGTTGAGATAAAAATCATTTCTGTTTATGCATATCTTAATTCGACAAAGAGTAAAGTACAACGACGTTATTTTCAATTCTATATTTACCTGTACTTGTATTGATTTGTTGAGACTTTGATATCTTTTGAGTCAAATTTCATCGGGTTTGATGCGACGAACTTTTGAATATTGCTTTTATTAAAGAAAGTTTTTCTCATCAAAGCTTTTATAACGTTAGTTTCGTGACGTTATTCTGAAGGAAACATTTGGTAACTCGCTATCAGCGAGTTATAATATTTGGTTATCTTCGCGTTAAGTCAAAATACTAAACGAATCCTTCGAGTAATACACAATAATGCTCTCGAGTAATTCACTCAGAAACAATCTCTTCAATGACGCACAACACCGGAATGATCCACAACACAGAACGATATTTATCTACTTCCGAGGCGGAATATGGCACAAGGCCTTTTTAATGTGGGCTGTTCAGGCCCTAAAACCCGGGCAAATATTTATTGTCTAATATTTCCCAGACGAGACTATACCCTTCGACGGAGTCTCGACTAGCTTACTCCCCGCCTGAAGTGTTCGTGCTGATGCACAGCACCAAACACGTTTAAACTTCTGTCTGAGCCCGAGTCCTTTATATACTAAATACTAATGGTCACGTGATCCCAGTAACTTAATTTATTCGACGGTTACGTTTGTCGCCTGGAGATCCGTGTTCGACCACACGTGTCGGTATCGACACTTTCTTCCTACATAACAAAAGAGTTTTCGCTGCGATCGAAAAGCGTAATAATCGCTTGGTGGGAGGTCATGTGAATGTGCCGGTTGAAGAAGTGCTATACGGTTTGGCGATCATGTCTCTTTCGAGGCTTGACTGACTAAGCAGAAGTTTTCCTGCGGTAGGTTGCCATTTTTTCTGCAGCAGACTGGCTGCTAGCCAAGGCTATCGAGTCGAGTATTTCTTGCTATTCAACCCATAGTTGGAGGGAGAAGCGATGGATTAATACATTTCCCAATTTCGGAATTCGAACTCGGCTCTCAGATTTCTCAATCCCATAACCATTACACCAGAACGCACTAATATACTCGGAACAATTTTGCCTTCTCTCAAGAGAATAAAAATGAAAAACCCAGAAAAAAAGGCCCACTTAACTCTAGAAAGGAAAGATACGTCTCATGACCAGTAGGGTCACTGCATACCAAGCATTTAGCCAGATAGCTTCACGTTTCTTTTTATTGCCAATATCCGAGTAGCTCTAAATTATCTTAATATTATCACTAAATGAGGTTGTCGGCCTATTTTGGGGGGGGTACCTTTTACTATTACAATAGAAATATCATTTGCTCTTATGACGTGTCGGAACCATTCCAACTTTCTCTTCTTGACTGCGGTATTAAGCTCTTCCAACGAACCAGTTTTCTTTTCCTGGGAGGGGCAAAGATCTTTGCATGAATATGATGATTGTGAAGTTGATGTTGCATATGATGATTAATATGATGATAAAGTTAATAATGGCGTTCATAGGTTCCCAACCTTTTTGCTGCGATTACCCCCAAAATACAATTTCACTATTATCCATTTACCCCAATGAACAAATACCCGTAATATCGGTAAAGAAGTAATTATATTTTCATACATCAAAAGCAGACAAAGTTAATGGGGATTATTCAATACAATAGTATCAATCTATAATAATCAGAGATATAGTAGCCGTAATCTAGCCATGATTCTTAATGTGAGTGTTGAGCTTGTATTGCCTGTGTTAGTTTATTTATTCTTGGCTTTGTGACTAAAAGGGCTATTCGGGCGTCGTTTGCCACGTTGAGTCTTAAGTTTCTTGGTTTTCATTCCAAGGACACAGTGTGAAATCATAAACTGATGCCTTTTCCCAAACCAAACATCCATTACCCATAAAATATAGGCTCATTACTCCACTGGGGTAATTTATCCCGGTGTTGGGAACCATGGGATGACGATGATGAAGTTTAGAATGGTGCATGATGATGATGAAGTTGATGAAGACTGAAAAATATTTTCACATGTACAATTGACAGTTACACGAACATAGCTTTTTATTGACGTTCGCGCTTGGTTTTTTCAACATTTTTCTTCATGCGTCAAAATAGAAAATTTCAATGTAGAAAAAGAAAGGAGAAGTGCGTTTTCTTAAGCTATCGTAATTATAGTAAACTTGAGGAATCAAATATGTTGTCGTTTATTTAATAAGAAACTTTTATTTTGCTTGCTACTTGAATTCGATTATATCTGAATCTGAAACATAGACATTTAATGCTTAGCACCCCCATGTTTATACTAGCAAAACGAAACTATTTTAATCAGATAAAAAATTTTCTGTAAAAAAATATTTTTAAATTGATTGTTTTGTTCTATTTACGACTTATTAACCTTTTGCAGGTTGTTGTAAAAAAATTTTTAAAATAATGACTAGCAGTATAGCCGGGCGTTGCTCGGGTGTAATGACGTTGGCACGAAAGACTAAAAAGCACTAGTTGCTTTCAGTTAAAACGAAACCGTAGACTGAAAGAAAAATGAATGGATGTAAGTCAAATTTTGATTTCCTGGTATCGATGTCAAATAAGTTTTTTTCGTCGTAAACTGAATTTTGAAGGCTAAATAAGTCCTCTGAGTAAATGCTATCATGACTGAGACTAAGAACTACAATTATACCTACTTAGAATCAAACCCGAAGCAAAAACTAAAATAAAAGGGCTGAAAAAATACAGACATACAGGCAGATAAACAGACACACACACAAACATCTTGCCTTTTATATATATATATATATATATATATATATATTATCAAATTTCTGCACTATTGTAAGAACTGCAACCTTGAAACTTCGGAATATCGTTTCTTATGTCTTTGTCTATGAGTGTATCAAATTTGATTAAAATCGGACCACTCCTTCTATAACCCGATTTTTTTCGATTATCGATATTTATCGGAAGTACCTCGACACAAAACCTAGCTAAGAACACTCGCAGACGCTTATAGTACAACCGTGTAAATTTTCAAGAAAATCGGTTCAGCCGTTTTGGAGTCTATAGGTAACGGACACACACACAAATTTCCATTTATAAATAAGTTTAGATTTAGATTTACTGATACACGTCCGAGTATTTAACCCATAACTAATGGGGAAACATAGATGGATGAATGCTTTTCTCAAAGACATTTACACGTAAGTGAATATAAAGAACCAGACTAGAATTTGAACTCTGCTTTCCCTTAACATTTGCCACGTATCAAAGCTTATAGAAGCTGGTATTTCCAAGCGTTCACCGGAAACAAAGAAAAGAGAACTGGATTGCTACGTGATGTTTGTCCTTCAATATGGCAGCGAATGCTGGACAGTCACATCAAAGATGAAGGAAAGACATGAAGCAACCGAAATGTGGTTCTACAGAAGGATGCTGAGGATACCATGGACCGAAGACGTGAGCAACGACAATGTTTTGGAGAGGATGGATACGAAAAAAAAACTGATACTTAACATCAGGAAAAGACAGCTGAAGTTTTTGGAACATGTAATGAGGAAGGGGGGCTTGGAGAATCAGATGCTTGCGGGACGGATAAAGGGGAAGAAAGACAAGAGAAAGCAACGCAAGATCAGAAGGGTAGTGGAGTAGGGACTGAGAGGGGATATCAGTAGAGGGGATATTAAGAGCGACAAGGGATAGGGAGATGTGAAAGGCTATGATCGCCTATGTCCTGAAAAGACACAGCTTATAGAAGAAGAAGACCCATCTAGGTAGTGACCAAGATCGACATTGCTTAACTTTGATGACTGCACGATAACCGGGATTTCAATGGAATATGTTCGTAAGCAATACCATCTGAACATGTAAACCTACAGCACCTCGTATTCTCAAGTGACCCATCTAGATAGTGACTAGGCTCGGCATTGCTTAACTTAAGTAGATAAATAGGGTCCGAATATTTCTGGCCATCTCAGAAAATGTTTGCATATAATGAATACTAATATTCAACGTTTTTACTTCTAGGTGCTTTATTCCATCAGGAAGTGAGGGTTCATAGTTCTCCACAGCTTTCTATCTTTTATAGCTCTAAGCAATGCGTTTCTCCTTACCGAGCTCCAATTACACAATTTTGTCAGGTAGGTTTCTTGCTGCTTCCTTCTGCCCATCTCACCTTCAATATGTCCTGTGAGTATTAAGTTCACTAAACCTTCTTGCCTTATCATTTTGGGAAATTTCTACAGTCTTTGTCACATGTTTTCAATTCTTCTTTCATTAAAACTTTCTTATTCTTTAAATGTTCAGTCCATAGTTTTTCACAGCATCCTTCTGTAAAACCACATCTCGGTTGCTTCGAGTTGTCCTCTTCATCTGTGAGGAAATTGTCCAGCATTTTTTGTTACATGGCAGTTTAGCACTTTGTTTTGAACAAAATCTTCCATTTTTCCGTCCATCGAATACCGCTGCCACATATAGCTCCTGCTATTCAACTCGAGGTTCTTAATAAAATGCAAAAAAGGATCTGCAATTTAATCGATCCTGACTTGGCATCTTAACATCAGTCACTTTCTCACTGATGTTTCATGGCTTCCCTCTGTCTTTTCTACGAATATTTTAACGGTAACTGCCATGAAGAGCTTTTTCCCCCTGAAATTTAAGTGTGCTACTAAATTAGTATTTAGGTCCTATCCATTTACTGTTAAAATAGCTAAATGTAATCGCCACTTCTAGTCCAACAGTTTCTTTTCTCGTACTTCCCACCTTTGGAACTCCTTTCCGTCTACTTGCTTCCGTGATAATTACAATTTTAAAAAATTTAGATACATCAACCGTCATCTTCTATCTTTTTGAATGCCGTTCATCTTTGTCTTTTTTTCAATCCTTCCTATACTCAGTCTTTTTTTTTTTTAAGTAAGGTTTACTTTTTATAAGGCCCGAGTGTCACTTGATATAGAGTAGGCAATATGGGCGGGTAGGTTTGGTTTGGTTGAGTTTAACGGCATATCAACCTTGGAAGGTTATCTAAATGCTGACAACACTCTACTGGTTAGAAAGCAAGTCCAATGAACATCTTTTTTATCTCTGCAAAGAGGCTGTCACACCATTTTGCAAAGATAAACTTTGTTTTCCTTCAAAAATGTATTATAACAATAGTTTATTTTCCCTTCAAAAATATATATTTTTCGATAAAAGTCTATTTTTATGCATATATTTCTATACAAGTCTATTTTATAATTTCATGGCGTTTTGACCCCAGTTTGGAGGTTAACTATTTGCCCATAGCTAGAACCCTAACAGGTGCTACCACTCCGGGCCAGGGTGGACCTGAGAACAACAGCAATTAAGAGGTGGCTCCATGCTTCTCACCACCTCAAAATCAGAGGCTTTGCTGCCGGATGCAGTTTACCGTCATACCCAGGGCCATGTGTGTATGGGAGTGGACGATATCAGTCAACACTACCGTTGAACAGGTTAAGATAGTTGTGATTGTGAAAGCATCCTCGTGGGAGTCGGTTCCACAGAGCAGTGGTTCGTGGGATGAAGCTGTTAGTGTGGAATTTATTTCTCATCGATAGAATACGGATATAGTGTAGGTGGCTTGGTACTACGTGAGTGAGACTAAAGAATGTAGTCCCTCCAAGCACTGGATATGTACTGATATTGGGAGAGATATGAAAGGGTAGAAAATAATAATCCTGATAACATTACTCCATTTTTGGCCTGATCTGGCTCTTGTAAAGATGCGGGGTAGCAAGAGAAATCATTTTGTTTTTCTCTTAGGATAATCGTTTCACCCTAAACAAGGGAGAACCACCACTGGTGCACAGAGGGTGACAGTGATAATGAAAAAAAAAACATGGTACAGGGGATGCCGAGAAGAAAAGATAAAAGATGGGTGAGAAGATAGAAGATAACAACTGACGTTACATTTAAACTTTTGGAGATTGTAGCCATTAGGGAAGCAAGCAAATGGTAGAGAGTTCCACAATCGGGAAGTGCGAGAAAAGCAACTGTTAGAGTAAAACAGGTGGTTACATTTAAATATTTCGATGGTAAAAGAATGGGATCTAGTAGCATGAGCAAATACATGTGATCAGGAATCAGGGAAGAAAGCTTTTCAGAGCAGTTACTTTAAAAAATACTTGTAGAAAAGACAGAGGGAAGCACATCACATCGGTGCGAAAGTGACTGAAGGCGAGCTGTTAAATCCGTATCGGTTATGTTGCAGATCCTCCTTTGGATTTTGTCGAGAACCTCACAATGAATAGCAAGAGCACCCGACAATATATGGCAACAGTATTCAATGTACGGGCGTACATTTATAAATGCACAAAATGGATTCTGACAAGAAAAACATCCTAGCTAGACAGAGTGACCCAAACTTCCTAGTAGTAAATGCTGCTATAGAATCGATATAGTCATTCTATTTGAGGTTATTTGAGAGAGTAAGACCAAGGAGGCGAAGTGTATTGCTCTCACGAAGACTAACGTTATCCATTCTGATGGTAGGAAAGAAAGGTTCAGTGGTTAAAGAAGAGCCATTTCCAACCCCATTCAATCACAGATTCTAAGTCTTTTTGAAGGGTAGCAGCCAGATTTACTTTGTCAGCCTCAGAAGATTTCTTATTAAATAGATGGTGGTGTCATCTGCACAGATGCCTACTTGGGAACTGATTACATCAGGAGGATTATTGATGATAAATCAGAAAAGGCGTAGGATCGAGGATAGAACCTAGAGAAACCCCCGCATTTGTATGAAAAGATTTTAAAGATTCATTCCATGATTTAACAGGAACGATTCGATTAAATCAAACAATAAATACCGTAACTCTGGAGCTTGCGCAAAAGTCCAGCATGCCAAATCCTGTCAAATGCTTTCGAGATATCAAGAGAAGCAGCTGAAGCTTCACCGTTCTTATCAAGGGCCTGATATATATATATATATAATGGGAAATAATAAAATGGGAAATAATAAAAAAATGTCCCGATTACAACAAAGGCAGTAAATTCTGTAATTTATGTGGTGAGGAGAAATTAGCGATAGCTAGGTTCGAACCTGCCCATAACCTAATTAATGCTAAAACAGAAATACTGAACAAATGTAAATTGCATAAAATTAAATTTCTTGCTTAGGGTGTTAGCGTAGATCGGTTTTTTTTTTCCTTAACCCCCCCTCCTTGGTTTGTGGTCTGGTTCGTTAGTCTTTGCCTTGGTGGTGTCTATTTATTTGGTTAATCTTTGGTTTGCCTTTGCCCTGACGAGCCGTTGTTCGAAACAGAGCGCGCCTCGCATTTTTGTCTTATTACAAGTTGAATTTACGTGTTGCCCGAAGTTAATTGTGAGTACCTGTTTTTTTGCTGTCTTTGTTCTGTCTTCGTCGCGCTGTTTGAACTTTTTTGTGGATTTTTTGTGTTTTGTGAGGGGGGGCAAGTCAAGCTATGGCTTTGTCTCCCCAGCCCTCAACTTCTGATGCCGTGCCCGCGGTGACTCCCTCACCGACGGTATGGGTAAAGGCACCAATTAAGAAAGATGCCGACTATTACCTGCAAATGCAGGAGAAATATAAAAATTATATTAACGATAACGAGTTAATAGTGGTCCCGGAGGTGGTGAATGTTATCGCACCAAGGACGATCTCCCTGCTTACATCCGATGTCAAAACACGGAAATTCATCAGTGTAAGCAGGGAGAACATGGAAGAGGCTTTGAAAGCCTTAAATATTGTACCCTGCGTACTGGCGAGAAGGTCCCGTGCTATGTGGGATGTTTTATTAAGCACAGAGACGGAAGCGAAGAATTTGGCCGGGAATACCCTGGAGGCCAAGGGTATCCAGATGCAGACGGAGTATCTGGGTACTCGAAAAACAAAGATAATTATTCATGGAGTGCCTATAGACATTGCTTGCGACCATATTGGAGCGTTTTTTGCTCGATTTGGAGCGGTGGAGGAGGTCGCAAGGATAACAAGTAAGGCAGGTGTGGCCACGGAAGACATAAACGTCAGCATAGCGGTGGATAGGCCGAACTTTCTGAAGGTCCCCGATATTTTGCTGTGCCGTGGCAGAAAGCTGTTTGTTGTGGTAGAAGGGAGGAGGCCGCACTGCTGGGCGTGTGGACTGGCCGGACACACATTCAAAATGTGTCCGGCAAGGAAACCGGAGGAAAACCAGGTGACACCGGCAACACCGCCGGTGTCAAAGACAATAGTTTCGCTGGAAAAAAAAACCGAGACAAAAAGCGGCGAATGGACGGAGGTGGTTAGGAGGGGGAAGAAGGTTGCTTCCCCTCCTCCGCAACATGACAAGACCCCGTCTCCTGAGAAGAAGAAGCCTCGTGTAGAGGCAAAGCAGCAACAACAGCAGCAGGAGCAAAAACAACAACAACAAAGACAAACGAGGGAGCAGCAGCAGCAGCAGCAGCAACAACAAGAACAAGGAATGGAGGAAGAAATGCCTCCCCCCCGTTCCTCATCGTTGAAGAGAGGACGGGAGGAGGATGAGGAGGTGTCCCAAAAAAAGGGAAAGAAGGAAGTAAAGGAACGAGGCAGGGCAGAGAGGGTAAACGAAATTACCAGAACCCAATCCGCCCCTACATCACCCACCAGAACTGTGTCTCTTGAGGGGAGGAGTAAGTCCACCTCCCCGATAAGAAAAATAACTTCTCCTTCCCCCACACCTCCCACACCCTCCTCCCAATCAGAACCTTCCTCCCCGAAATCGTATCATCCCTCCCCGAAACCCTCCCCGAATCCAGACAAACCCTCCCCGAAAAAGGAGAAAAAGGAAAAAAAGAAAAACATTTTTTTTACAAAAGATATTTGTAAAATAGATAGACAGGCCTTAGAGAGGGACCTTTCTTCTCAGAAGAAGGCCCTCCTAAGGCCTCTTTTTAAACTCAAATTAATAGATGGAAAGTCCATCGAGGACCCTGCCAATTTCCCAGGCGCCCCCGGAGTACTGACTTTGATCAGAAATACCGGGGGTAGCAGAACAAAAGCCTGGGAATTTGTGCAGGGTGCCGTCGAGGCCTTTCCAAACATAAAAATGGCCCAAACGGGCACAAAATATCTTCAGCGGCTTTCACATTTCTGTGCCGGGAGGGTCCCCGTCATCCTCCACCCATCTTTATATAGGGCTGTAAAGCTAACCTTCCCTACGGACGTCGGCGGCATTGTCCAGGACGGACGAATTACGTCCGATATTGGCACGGGCAACCTTGGACAATCCGTCGGGGTCCCTACTCCCATAGATTTTCGCTCTGTATATGACCAGAAGTAATTTTCTGCTTTCTCTTTACAGGTCTAAATGATGTCAATTAAGTTAGCCAGTATGAACGTGAAGGGCCTTAGGGATCGGAGTAAGGCTGCCCGCCTGCTTCGGGACCTCTTGTCCTTCGGCGTGGATGTCGCCGCGATCCAAGAGACTCACTTTGTTTGCAAGGTCGATGCCTGTGTGCTGTCTAACGACTTTGTCGTCTATTCAGCATATGGGAACCGGCTGGCCAGAGGAGTGTCTTTGCTGGTCAAGCGTACCCTGGACGCGAAGGTGGATCTTGTCCATGTCGGTGCCGAGGGCCGGCTGATCGTGGCCGATATTGCAGTGAAAAGCAATGCGTTTCGTCTGGTTGCGGTTTATGCGCCCAACGACCAGGAGGAGCGCGTCTCGTTTTTTCGGCGGTTGGGGCCCTTCCTGGTGGATTCCAAGCGACTCGTCTTAGTGGGGGACTGGAATGCCATCCTGAACCCCAAGTTGGATAGAGGGCGGGGAGCTAGAGGGAAGGAACGTGATCGTAGCTTGGTCGATCTTATCGAGGACTTCGGTCTTGTCGATAGATACCGGGCCGATCACAAGGGCGGGAGAATGTGGACGTGGGCTAATAGTTGGCCTTCTACCAAGGTGGCTAGCTACCTTGATAGAATGTTAGTTCGTGAAGCCGAGCTAGATTTCTTAGATTGTCCCACGTTCCACTGGCTAGGTTACTCGGACCACAAACTCGTTTGTGCCCGGGTAAATTTAGAAAATAGGGTTAGAATGGCTGGTTACTGGAAGTTCAACGTGTCCTTACTGGACAGGCGGGACTTCCGGCGCCAGCTAATTAACTTAGTGCAGCGGGCGTTAACTGGGGGAGTCATCGGGAATAAGTGGTGGGATAACCTTAAGGATAGTATTAGGTCTTTCACCACTCAGTTCAGCATTCGGCTCAAACTAGATAAGGCTGACAAGGTGAAGACACTTAGATCTAATTACTCCCGGGCGGTGGCTGGTGGGGATCCCCTAGAGATAGCCATAGCTAAGGAGGCCGTGGACCGGTCGAATAGCGATCGTTACATGGGCCAGGTAGTTAGACATAAGTTAAGCAAGATGTCTTCCGAAGCTGTGAACATGGGCGCAGAACTGCGCAAGGAAGAAATTCGCCGCGGAGGCGACCGGTACATTCGAGAGGTTCGCAACCCGGAGGGACACACTCTTCGGTCGACTGACGACATGTGCGAGGCGTTTCGGCGGCATTTCGAGATCCTGTTTACCAAGGAGCCCGGTCTCCGTGATGAGGAGTTTCGCAGCTATTTGGCTGACTTCCCCGGCTTTTGCCGGCTGATGCAGCTAGCTGCGAGGGAGAGATTACGGAGGGCGAAGTCTACGCGGCGCTGAAGAAGGTCGGCAGTGGCAAATCGCCGGGTCTCGATGGTTTGCCCTATGAATTGTACTTGAGGCTGTCGCACATCTTTGTCCCGATTTTGACTGTCGTGTTCAACAACTGGTTCCGGCAGGGGTCCATCCCCAAACGGTTCACCAGGGGTGTGATCACGCTGTTGAGAAAAGGCAAGGGTGTGGGGAGGGAGCTAGAGGGTTACCGGCCCATAACTCTGCTAAACACAGAGTTAAAGATTTTGGCCAAGATCTTGCAAAATCGTTTGCAATTAGTTGCCGAGTCTCTGTTGGGACCTGAGCAGACTTGTGCTGTGAAGGGCCGAACAATTCAGAGCAACCTGCATCTGATACGCACGATCATAGAGGGGATAAAAGACGACGACGAAGCCGCGCTGATCCATTTAGATCAGTCCAAGGCATTTGATAGGGTTGACCATCGGTATCTGGCGGCTGTCCTGCAGGCAGCTGGATTCGAAACCAACTTCCGCCGCTGGATTAGCCTCCTGTATCAATCCCCGACGGCTGTGGTACAGGTGAACGGAAAGTTGTCGGGCGTTCTGGCGCTGTCTAGGTCGGTCCGACAGGGTTGTCCACTGTCGCCCCTACTTTATGCTTTGGCGTTGGAGCCCCTCCTTCGCCGGCTAAGGGACAGGGCGTGCAGTCCGGCCCTACGTGGAATCGCTGTCCCTGGTGGTGCTCGAGCCAGGGTTTCCGCGTACGCCGATGACGTCACTACTTTCGTGTCCTCCCGCAGGGACATCGAGGTGGTACAGAAGGCGCTTGAACGGTACGAACAGGTGACAGGGGCCAAGATTAACCGCAACAAGTCGTCCGGCTTGCGGTTAGGCGCCTGGAAGGGTCTGACCCTCCCGGGGCCCTTCGACTGGACGGACGGCCCGGTCTGCATTCTTGGAGTGTGGTTCGGGCCCGACCTACAGTTGGAGAAAAATTGGTCTGAAGTACTGGCAAAGGTAGGCGCGTCGGCCAAGATTTGGCGCCGAAGGAATTTGTCCTTAAAGGGTATGGCTGAGGCGTGTGCTACATACGTCTTTCCCATTATCCTTTACCAGTTGTCAGTACTTCCACTTTGTAAACGGCATAAGAAGGCGATCGAGCGTTTGCTATTCTCCATTTTATGGAGAGGACGCAAACACTATGTCGACAAACGTGTCTGTTACCAACGTCCGTGTCATGGGGGCCTGGGAATGCCATACCTGATGGGCCATAAGGTTGCGTCAAGGTTGGTTTTTCTCAGGCGAGCGATTTCCGAAGACTCATTGCTTAGGGGGATAGTGAGGGACATGTTCCCTAGACTTACTATCACTCCCCCCATCTTGAGGCGGTGCCGTAAGCCTCGAGAGCGATCGAGTTTTCTCCTCGAATGTCTGGCGGCCCTGCGGGCCATTCCACGGTCCAGTGACCTTTCACGGCCTAGGAGAGTCTTCTATCGTGGGTTAGTGGAGGGCGTCGCAAAGGATTCACTACGTGATGTGCTGCGCTTGTCGGAGGACGAGTTTCGCTCGTTCTGGTCTTGGGCGCCAGGGAGTGATTATCTCAACAACTCTGAGTTTTCGCTCACCTGGCGATTAGCTCGGAATCGCTTGCCTCTCAATGACATGGCCTTCATATGGGGCCTGGCGGATTTGCCAGATTGTGAACGCTGCAACCTTGGCTTGGAAGAAACGGCTTCGCACGCCTTCTACCATTGTTCGCGGGTTCGCCCTCTATGGGACCGGGTCGGCGAGTTGACTGCTCGTATCGAGCCGCGAGAGCTTGTGCTCATTGATCGTGCATTCGCCTGTGATAATGTGTCGCCCCCGTTCTCTGGGATGAAGCGTATGGTGTTTCTGTCGCTGCTAGCCACGGCTCGAATGGTGATTTGGACGACGCGAATGGAGGAAGTCTTGCGAGGTCGGCGCCTTTCACATCAGGATCTGATCTGTTATTTTGAGCATCAGCTCAAAATAAAGATTAGAACTGATTGGAAACGTTTGACTTCGACAGACTTTAGCAAAAGGTGGGTAAATGTGGCGAGCCTGGTTCGCTTGAACGGGGCTAATCTTGATTTTCTCTTTTAGATCTGCTGGTTACATCGGGGTGGATTCCTCTGGAACCCTCCCCTGGTTAAGCTAGTTCTCTCTTGTGTACCTAGTTAAAGTGAATGAATGTGTTCCTAGCCTGTACCCGGCTTTCTCTTTTGTTATGATCCATGTCGAGATTCCCAACCTCCCCAGTTTGTTTTGGTCTCCGTTTATCTCGGCTGGTTCAGCCTTTTATTGTCCCATTCCGCTAATTTTTTACCCCTCTCTCCACTCCCTTAGCGAGTGTGCTTCTTGATTTCGCCGGTTGGCGGAATACAGCGGCCACTCTGTTTTCTGGGATGGACGGTTCTTACTAACATTGATTATTATTTTCGTTAAGAAAAAAAAATTTTGTTGTATTTTTAGTTTATTTTTGGGTTCATCCCCCTCCCATCATTTCATTTTTCATGAAATATTTTACATTATATTGTATATATTATATTGTACATAAATACATTTTTATTGTCATGGGTTAATTTCCCCACTTTTTAGGTGTCCCTTGTAAGTTTCTGGCATTGTGGTGTAAGAAGGATTGGGAGTAGATGGATGGGTTCTTTTGGTGACTGTGCAAATTGTAACGAGTGAATGGGTCGTGATAGTGTTTAGCTAGGTATAGGATAGTTAAGTGAGAACCAACCTCTCCCCCTCCCCTTTTAGGCCTTGTGCCATAATTTTGTATTTTATACAAAATAAATTCAGCCCTGACGAGCCGTTGTTCGAAACAGAGCGCGCCTCGCATTTTTGTCTTATTACAAGTTGAATTTACGTGTTGCCCGAAGTTAATTGTGAGTACCTGTTTTTTTGCTGTCTTTGTTCTGTCTTCGTCGCGCTGTTTGAACTTTTTTGTGGATTTTTTGTGTTTTGTGAGGGGGGGCAAGTCAAGCTATGGCTTTGTCTCCCCAGCCCTCAACTTCTGATGCCGTGCCTGCGGTGACTCCCTCACCGACGGTATGGGTAAAGGCACCCGTTAACAAGGATGCCAAGTACTACTCGCAAATGCGAGAAAAATACCAAGACTACATAAAAGACAACGAATTGGTAGCAATACCAGAAGTGGTGAATGTAGTGGCAAAGAAGACAATCTCTCTACTGACAGCCGATGAAAAAACGCGAAAATTTATTGCTGTCAGTAGGGAGAACATGGAAGAAGCCTTGAAAGCCCTGGACATTGTACCTGCGTACTGGCAAGAAGGTCCCGTGCAATGTGGGACATCTTGCTGGGCTCGGAGGGGGAGGCGATGGATCTGGCAGGAAATGTACTAACAGCAAAAGGTATTCGGTTTCAGACCGAGTACCTTGGTACGAGAAAAACAAAAATCACTATACATGGCGTGCCGGTGGACATTTCCTGTGACCATGTCGGAGCATTTTTTGCTACTTTCGGCGCAGTAGAAGAGGTGGCACGCATAACCAGCAAGGCCGGTGTGGCCACGGAAGATATATGTGTTAGTGTGGTGGTTGACCGCGAAAATTTTTTGAAGGTCCCAGACATTTTGCTCTGTAGAGGAAGAAAGTTGTTTGTGGTAGTGGAAGGAAGGAAGCCGCACTGCTGGGCGTGTGGTCTGGCCGGACACACATTCAAAATGTGTCCGGCAAGGAAACCGCAAGAGAAGGAGGTGACACCGGCAACACCGCCGGTGGCAAAAGCAACAGTCCCTCCGGAAAAAAAACCCGAAGGAAAACCCGAAGGAAAACCCGAAGGAAAAGGCGGTGAATGGACGGAGGTGGTCAGGAGGGGGGAAGAAAGTTGCTTCCCCTCCTCCACAACATGACAAGACCCCGTCTCCCGAGAAGAAGAAGCCTCGTGGGGAGGCAAAGCAGCAACATCAACAACAGCAAAAGCAACAACAACAAAGTCAACGGAGAGAGCAGCAGCAGCAGCAACAACAAGAAGTAATGGAGGTGGAAATGCCTCCCCCCCGTTCCTTATCGTTGAAGAGAGGACGGGAGGAGGATGAGGAGGTGACCCAAAAAAAGGGAAAGAAGGAAGTGCAGGAACGAGGCAGAGCGGAGAGGGTAAAGGAAAGTACCAGAACCCAATCCGCCCCTACATCACCCACCAGAACTGTGTCTCTTGAGGGGAGGAGTAAGTCCACCTCCCCTATAAGAAAAATAACTTCTCCTCCCCCCACACCTCCCACACCCTCCACCCAATCAGAAACTTCCTCCCCTGCAGCTGATATTCCCTCCCCGATTCCATCCCCGAATCCTGAAAAACCCTCCCCGAAACGGGAGAAAAACAAGAACATTTTCGCAAAAGGAGATGTTTGCAAAATAGACAGACAGGCCTTAGAGAGGGACCTTTCTTCTCAGAAGAAGGCCCTCCTAAGGCCTCTATTCAAATTGAAAATATAGACGGAAAGTCTATCGAGGACCCTGCCAATTTCCCAGGGGCCCCCGGGGTACTGACCTTAATCAGAAATACCGGGGGTAGCAGAACAAAAGCCTGGGAATTTGTGCAGGGGGCCGTCGAGGCCTTTCCAAACATAAAAATGGCCCAAACGGGCACAAAATATCTTCAGCGGCTTTCACATTTCTGTGCCGGGAGGGTCCCCGTCATCCTCCACCCATCTTTATATAGGGCTGTAAAGCTAACATTCCCTACGGACGTCGGCGGCATTGTCCAGGACGGACGAATTACGTCCGATATTGGTACAGGAAACCTTGGACAATCCGTCGGGGT
This sequence comes from Ascarosepion bandense, assembly GCA_037127315.1. Lineage (NCBI taxonomy): Eukaryota > Metazoa > Mollusca > Cephalopoda > Sepiida > Sepiidae > Ascarosepion > Ascarosepion bandense. The sequence goes on along the minus strand of JBBBDQ010001380.1, from coordinate 914,206 downwards.
CCCTACTCCCATAGATTTTCGCTCTGTATGTGACCAGAAGTAATTTTCTGCTTTCTCTTTTCAGGTCTAAACGATGTCAATTAAGTTAGCCAGTATGAACGTGAAGGGCCTTAGGGATCGGAGTAAGGCGGCCCGCCTGCTCCGGGACCTCTTGTCCTTCGGCGTGGATGTCGCCGCGATCCAAGAGACTCACTTTGTTTGCAAGGTCGATGCTTGTGTGCTGTCTAACGACTTTGTCGTCTATTCAGCATATGGGAACCGGCTGGCCAGAGGAGTGTCTTTGCTGGTCAAGCGTACCCTGGACGCGAAGGTGGATCTTGTCCATGTCGGTGCCGAGGGCCGGCTGATCGTGGCCGATATTGCAGTGAAAAGCAATGCGTTTCGTCTGGTTGCGGTTTATGCGCCCAACGACCAGGAGGAGCGCGTCTCGTTTTTTCGGCGGTTGGAGCCCTTCCTGGTGGATTCCAAGCGACTCGTCTTAGTGGGGGACTGGAATGCCATCCTGAACCCCAAGTTGGATAGAGGGCGGGGAGCTAGAGGGAAGGAACGTGATCGTAGCTTGGTCGATCTCATCGAGGACTTCGGTCTAGTCGATAGATACCGGGCCGATCACAAGGGCGGGAGAATGTGGACGTGGGCTAATAGTTGGCCTTCTACCAAGGTGGCTAGCTACCTTGATAGAATGTTAGTTCGTGAAGCCGAACTAGATTTCTTAGATTGTCCCACGTTCCACTGGCTAGGTTACTCGGACCACAAACTCGTTTGTGCCCGGGTAAATTTAGAAAATAGGGTTAGAATGGCTGGTTACTGGAAGTTCAACGTGTCCTTACTGGACAGGCGGGACTTCCGGCGCCAGCTAATTAACTTAGTGCAGCGGGCGTTAACTGGGGGAGTCATCGGGAATAAGTGGTGGGATAACCTTAAGGATAGTATTAGGTCTTTCACCACTCAGTTCAGCATTCGGCTCAAACTAGATAAGGCTGACAAGGTGAAGACACTTAGAGCTAACTACTCCCGGGCGGTGGCTGGTGGGGATCCCCTAGAGATAGCCATAGCTAAGGAGGCCGTGGACCGGTCGAATAGCGATCGTTACATGGGCCAGGTAGTTAGACATAAGTTAAGCAAGATGTCTTCCGAAGCTGTGAATATGGGCGCAGAACTGCGCAAGGAAGAAATTCGCCGCGGAGGCGACCGGTACATTCGAGAGGTTCGCAACCCGGAGGGACACACTCTGCGGTCGACTGACGACATGTGCGAGGCGTTTCGGCGGCATTTCGAGATCCTGTTTACCAAGGAGCCCGGTCTCCGTGATGAGGAGTTTCGCAGCTATTTGGCTGACTTCCCCCGGCTTTTGCCGGCTGATGCAGCTAGCTGCGAGGGAGAGATTACGGAGGGCGAAGTCTACGCGGCGCTGAAGAAGGTCGGCAGTGGCAAATCGCCGGGTCTCGATGGTTTGCCCTATGAATTGTACTTGAGGCTGTCGCACATCTTTGTCCCGATTTTGACTGTCGTGTTCAACAACTGGTTCCGGCAGGGGTCCATCCCCAAACGGTTCACCAGGGGTGTGATCACGCTGTTGAGAAAAGGCAAGGGTGTGGGGAGGGAGCTAGAGGGTTACCGGCCCATAACTCTGCTAAACACAGAGTTAAAGATTTTGGCCAAGATCTTGCAAAATCGTTTGCAATTAGTTGCCGAGTCTCTGTTGGGACCTGAGCAGACTTGTGCTGTGAAGGGCCGAACAATTCAGAGCAACCTGCATCTGATACGCACGATCATAGAGGGGATAAAAGACGACGACGAAGCCGCGCTGATCCATTTAGATCAGTCCAAGGCATTTGATAGGGTTGACCATCGGTATCTGGCGGCTGTCCTGCAGGCAGCTGGATTCGAAACCAACTTCCGCCGCTGGATTAGCCTCCTGTATCAATCCCCGACGGCTGTGGTACAGGTGAACGGAAAGTTGTCGGGCGTTCTGGCGCTGTCTAGGTCGGTCCGACAGGGTTGTCCACTGTCGCCCCTACTTTATGCTTTGGCGTTGGAGCCCCTCCTTCGCCGGCTAAGGGACAGGGCGTGCAGTCCGGCCCTACGTGGAATCGCTGTCCCTGGTGGTGCTCGAGCCAGGGTTTCCGCGTACGCCGATGACGTCACTACTTTCGTGTCCTCCCGCAGGGACATCGAGGTGGTACAGAAGGCGCTTGAACGGTACGAACAGGTGACAGGGGCCAAGATTAACCGCAACAAGTCGTCCGGCTTGCGGTTAGGCGCCTGGAAGGGTCTGACCCTCCCGGGGCCCTTCGACTGGACGGACGGCCCGGTCTGCATTCTTGGAGTGTGGTTCGGGCCCGACCTACAGTTGGAGAAAAATTGGTCTGAAGTACTGGCAAAGGTAGGCGCGTCGGCCAAGATTTGGCGCCGAAGGAGGTTGTCCTTAAAGGGTATGGCTGAGGCGTGTGCTACATACGTCTTTCCCATCATCCTTTACCAGTTGTCAGTACTTCCACTTTGTAAACGGCATAAGAAGGCGATCGAGCGTTTGCTATTCTCCATTTTATGGAGAGGACGCAAACACTATGTCGACAAACGTGTCTGTTACCAACGTCCGTGTCATGGGGGCCTGGGAATGCCATACCTGATGGGCCATAAGGTTGCGTCGAGGTTGGTTTTTCTCAGGCGAGCGATTTCCGAAGACTCATTGCTTAGGGGGATAGTGAGGGACATGTTCCCTAGACTTACTATCACTCCCCCCATCTTGAGGCGGTGCCGTAAGCCTCGAGAGCGATCGAGTTTTCTCCTCGAATGTCTGGCGGCCCTGCGGGCCATTCCACGGTCCAGTGACCTTTCACGGCCTAGGAGAGTCTTCTATCGTGGGTTAGTGGAGGGCGTCGCAAAGGATTCACTACGTGATGTGCTGCGCTTGTCGGAGGACGAGTTTCGCTCGTTCTGGTCTTGGGCGCCAGGGAGTGATTATCTCAACAACTCTGAGTTTTCGCTCACCTGGCGATTAGCTCGGAATCGCTTGCCTCTCAATGACATGGCCTTCATATGGGGCCTGGCGGATTTGCCAGATTGTGAACGCTGCAACCTTGGCTTGGAAGAAACGGCTTCGCACGCCTTCTACCATTGTTCGCGGGTTCGCCCTCTATGGGACCGGGTCGGCGAGTTGACTGCTCGTATCGAGCCGCGAGAGCTTGTGCTCATTGATCGTGCATTCGCCTGTGATAATGTGTCGCCCCCGTTCTCTGGGATGAAGCGTATGGTGTTTCTGTCGCTGCTAGCCACGGCTCGAATGGTGATTTGGACGACGCGATTGGAGGAAGTCTTGCGAGGTCAGCGTCTTTCACATCAGGATCTGATCTGTTATTTTGAGCATCAGCTCAAAATAAAGATTAGAACTGATTGGAAACGTTTGACTTCGACAGACTTTAGCAAAAGGTGGGTAAATGTGGCGAGCCTGGTTCGTTTGAACGGGGCTAATCTTGATTTTCTCTTTTAGATCTGCTGGTTACATCGGGGTGGATTCCTCTGGAACCCTCCCCTGGTTAAGCTAGTTCTCTCTTGTGTACCTAGTTAAAGTGAATGAATGTGTTCCTAGCCTGTACCCGGCTTTCTCTTTTGTTATAATCCATGCCGAGATTCCCAACCTCCCCAGTTTGTTTTGGTCTCTTTTTATCTCGGCTGGTTCAGCCTTTTATTGTCCCTTTCCGCTAATTTTTTACCCCCCTCCCCACTCCCTTAGCGAGTGTGCTTCTTGATTTCGCCATTGGGCGGAATACAGCGGCCACTCTTTTTTCTGGGATGGTCGGTTCTTACTAACATTGATTATATTTTAGTCAAAATTGTTGTATTTTTAGTTTATTTTTGGGTTCATCCCCCTCCCATCATTTCATTTTCATTAAATATTTTACATTATATTGTATATATTATATTGTATATAAATACATTTTTATTGTCACGGGTTAATTTCCCCACTTTTTAGGTGTCCCTTGTAAGTTTCTGGCATTGTGGTGTACGAAGGATTGGGAGTAGATGGATGGGTTCTTTTGGTGACTGTGCAAATTGTAACGAATGAATGGGTCGTGATAGTGTTTAACTAGGTATAGGATAGTTAAGTGAGAACCAACCTCTCCCCCTCCCCTTTTAGGCCTTGTGCCATAATTTTGTAAATTTTACAAAATAAATAGTGCCCTGACGAGCCGTTGTGTGAAACCGCGGTAGGTTTTGGCTATCTTGTGATTCTTTATGTATGTATATATATATATATATAATGATGATTGTTAGCATATCAGCGGTAGACCAGTTTTATTTCTTGTAACCCCCTATGTACGACTGGCATTTCTTTCTTGCTTGGGGTGAAATGATTAAAAAAAAAGAATAAGCAGACAGAAAAATTAAAGGAATAAGAAATAGATGTTTTCTATACACCAATTCAAGGTTTTGCTGCTCCTGACAAATGTTTAAAATACCAGAGAATGAATTTTGGAACACCAAGAATTATTTAAGCAATATATGAACAACAAGAAAACTGATAATTACAACCGGAAAGACAGAGCTTTAATTTCTAGAACACATGCTATATACCGTCGCTGGTAGATCTCTTGACAGACAACAAGGAACACACGCACACACACACACACACACATATATATATATATATATACTAGCAGTATAGCCCGGCGTTGCTCGGGTGTAATGAAAGCTTTAAAACTAATCCATGGTCCTGGAGCTCAGACACATTGGACGTTGACACAAAAGACTAAAAAGCAATAGTTGTTTCCAGTTAAAGCGAAACCGTAGACTGAAAGAAAAATGAATGGATGTAAGTCAAATTTTGATTACCTGGTATCGATATCAAGTAAGTTTTTTTTCGTCGTAAACTGAATTTTGAAGGCTAAATAAGTCCTCTGAGTATATGGTATCATGGCTGAGACTAAGAACTACTATTATACCTACTTAGAGCCAAACTTGAAACAAAAACTAAAATAAAAGGGCTGAAAAAAACACAGACATACAGGCAGATAAACAGACACACACACAAAAATCTTGCCTTTTATATATATATATATATATATATATATATATATATATATATATATCGATTTTCTGCACTATTGTAAGAACTGCAACCTTGAAACTTCGGAATATCGTTTCTTATGTCTTTGTCTATGAGTGTATCAAATTTGATTAAACTCCTTCTATAACCCGACTTTTTCTGATTATCTATATTTATCGGGGGTACCTCGACACAAAACCTGGCTGAGAACTCTTATAGTACAACTGTGTAAATGGTCAAGAAAATCGGTTCAGCCGTTTCGGAGTCTATAGGTAACGGACACACAGACAAAGTTCCATTTTTATATATATATAGAGAGAGAGAGAGAGAGAGACATACATATATAATCTTATACCTTTATTCTTTGTTGGTGACGGGTGTGTGCAGTGGGAGGGAGAGGATCTGGAGACGGAATAATAGAAGAGATTATAACACTTGTTTAACGTCCATTTCAATGAAATGGAACAAATAGTCAGTTTCAAATCTTTTCATTTGTACCCCCTTATTTCTTTAAATAATGACCAGCACTCATGACTGTTAATGCGATGTTCTGTTAAAGTTGTTAAGCTCAACTATTTAATAATGCAATAGAAAAATTTCTACAGATAATTCATTGTCATGGAACTTGCCAGAAGTTTATTTAATCATTAAAAAGTATCGGGAGGGGTTAACAATAAGCACTTTTAGGATATCTACAAGCATTCTTGGATTCTAACTGTTGGTGGCCGGTTTTGGTCCCTAAACTCCGCAAATATAGGGAGGGGGCTCACTGTACTGTCAAATATTCATGGTCATTTCTAGTACTGACAATTCCTCATGTAAGAAAGTCTGTCCAAAATGATCAGAGAGTTTTAATTTTTTTCCCCCTCTTCGTCTTTTCCCATCCACTCGAAACAGTGATTGATTTGCAATACATTTCGGAAACAAGACGTTTTCATTGACTGGTAAAAAAAACCTACAAGCATTCAACACAAGGAGAGAACAGTGGATGTCGGCAGAGGCCACTGGAGACTTAATTAGCCAGTGGAAAGTTAAGCAAGCTTGTAATTACATATAGTTCGATATATCATTAATCCGGCCGAGCTCCTTTTAGACAGTAACTTATTTTTAATATGGTATAGCAAAAATTGTGATTTGGTGTTGGGGAAGTGACAGTAAAAGTTTAGACATTTAGTCTGACAGATAAAGACACATGGAGACGTTTGTATGTATAAGTATGCCTATAGGTGTTTATTTGTCAGCTTGAAATAAAGTGAGTAAATGTGAAATCTATATAACATAATTTGTCATAAACATGCTTCGTATATAAACTTGGCGTTATTCAAAAAGACATTTATGGGCATTATGCGTACTTTAACTCACAAAATACAGTTATTGAATATTAAAAAATGTAATTTGATGCAAAAAAAAAACACGAATGTTTAGAAACTGCATATTGCGTGGAAAATGTATAAAATGTGATGCAAAGAGAAACGAAAATCAAAAGAAATTTTTAAAAGACGACAAAGAGAAAGAAAAATGAATGAATTAAAAAAAAAGAAAAACGTTTTTAAAAAAAAATTCAGTCAGTTAGTTAAGTGCCATACGTGATACACACTTGGGCGATCATGTCTTGAAAGAGACATGACTGACTGGACAGATGATTATCCCATAGTAGGTTGTCATTGCTTTCTGTAATAGACTGGTTGCCAGCCAAGGCAAAAGAACCCAATCTGTCCTGTCATTTAACCCATAACTGGAGGAAAGGGACGGATCAATACCTTTCCCAAGGGTATTTGCGTGTAAGTGAATGCAAGGAATTCAACTGGAATTCGAGCTTGGATCCCTGATTTCTCGTTCCGAGACGATATCCACTGCACCACAACGAACATCCAAAAAAAGATTAATTAGTGAACTAAATAAATGGAGGAAGAACGAAATCATTTTCTTTTTTTATGTGCCATCTCAATTCGGGGAGTAGGTGATCATGGCTCTCTACAACATCCGATCCTTTGTAGTTCTAAGTTATGTTTTCCCCACGTATTATGCATCCTCAGTCTCTGTTCTATTGTTGTATAAATAACAAGATTATTGTTTTCTCCTCTTGCCTTCAATATTTCCTGCGAGTGTCAGATTCTCCAAGCCGGCTTTCCTCGTTGTGGGTTTCATAAATTTCAGCAGTTTTTTTTGTTTTTGTTTTTTTTTCTTATTTTAAGTTCAAGTATCTTTTTTTTTACTTCCATTTTCCTTTAAACCTTCTTGTTACTCGCATGTTACGTCTATGGTATGCTTCATATTCTAGAAACATGTATCCGCTGTTTCTAGATTCCTGTTTATCAGCAAGGTGATTGGTCAGAATTCACTGTCAGTTTCGAGGACTTGTAGCGTTGGGGGTGCGTGTTCCTTGAACGTCGAGAGACACCAGTGTAGCATATAGAGAGATGGTTAATCTTTCTTTAAATCGGCCTTGTGTCTGACTTAACTGAACTCCCTACAGCTTACAAGTTTTATGCAGTGTTATAATCATTAGAAGGTTGATTGGTGGCTGGAATGTGTGGATTAGTTTAGAAGAGTGGAATAATGAAATATACATTTTTTATGTTAAAATAAAAATTTATTAAAAGGAGGAATAACATGAGTTGTAGAAGTTAATGGACAATTAGAAACATTAATAAGAAGTTCAGGGTAGAGTTCATGTTCAATGATAAAGTTGAGTTAAGGGTATGGAGAGTTGACGAAATTGTTCGTTGTAGTAATTGTTGAAAGAGATAAGGAGAAAAAGAACAAGGTGCGACCTGACCTTATCTCAGGGTCGATTTGAAGTTGAAGTTACATTTTAGTTTTTTCGTCTCTCGGCTCCCATCTGAGTCTCTGACGCTGGAAAGACATTTATATGTCCTTTTGAATTTCGCACTGGATCGCCAAGTCTTTCCAAGTCTTACAAGTCGCTCCCATTGGTCAAAAGTCATTTTAACACCTACTTGCGAAATCTGGTTTCGCTGTTAAGCACATGGTCAATCCTTTTTCTATTTGGGAAAACCAGGATTTCACACGTCGTTGTGAATTTTTGTAAAAGTGAAGAAGAAAGTTGATTTTAATTAATTTCTTATCCGCTACAGACTGATATTACATAGCAGTTCGTCACTCTTTTCTTTGTTTCTAACAAATTGTTCTGTTCGTTAATAGCTTACTTTTTGGAAGGCATTTTATTTTCAATTAGAGATGAACATGGGCTTATTAAATACGCAGATTTAGCCACCATCTTTCCAAATTCCTGCAAATAGGTAGTTTTTAAAATATTTTTTCTTCATGAAACCAGCATAATTTTCATGGTTTTTATACACAAATCATTTCAACTAACGCGCGCCGTAGGTTTTTTTTTTTTTTTTTTTTTTTTTTTTTACAGTTTTTCGACTTTAGATTTGGTAAACTTCTTAAAATTTCGAACCAAACCCTTTATTCAATTTATAGAGGGAGAATGTTCTCATGCTGCTTTCAATGTTTAGGCAATATTATCTATAATTTATAATTCACTGGTCTTATTTACTTGTGCTTTGTTTTGAATAAAACTTTCTTGTTTCTTAATTTGTTTAGCTTTTAAAAGGCATTTTCTTTTCAATTAAAGATCAACCAACATGGAACATATGACAAGTATCCACTTCATTGATGATGAATGAATGTGTTCCTAGCCTGTTCCCGGCTTTCTCTTTTTGTTATGATTCCCAGCCTCCCCAGTTTGTTTTGGTCCCATTTTTCATCTTGACTGGGTCAGTATTTGATATTCCCATTCCATTATTTATTCTATCCTCCCCAACACCTTTAGCGAGTGTGCCACTTGATTTCGCCGTTTGGCAGAACACAGCAGCCATTTTGATTTTGTTGGGTGGACGGGTCTTACGAACATTTATTCATTTTAGTTTGAATATTTTGTTGCGTTTTAGTTTCTTTTTGGGTATTTCATCCCCTCCCCATCTCATTTTCGTATCACTGTATTTTTATATATATTTTATAAAAATTATTATTTGTAAATAAATTTTTATCTTATGGGTGTTACCCCTTTTTTGGGATCCCCTATGAATTTGTGGTATTATGGTGTTTGTAGGATTGTAAGATGATAAAAGAGTTCTTGTGGTAAATGGAAAACTTGTTAATGATTGGGTCGTGATTGCGATTAGCTAGATATAGGATAGCTAATGTTGACCACCCTCTACCTACCTCTCTTTTTGGCCTTGTACCACATTTCATGCATTTTTACATGAATAAATATACTTCATTGGTCACGAAAGTGTCCAAAAAAAAATTCCCAACACACTAACTCGTACCCATTCTCTCAAACACTCTTCCTATGTACCTGCTTACTATTCTATCACCCTCCTTCTGACATTTCCTATATCCAATCGCTCTATGTAACCCCCTGCGATATAATAGCAGTGGAAGGCCTTGCTTGGGGTGATATGATTAAAAAAGAAAATATCCTTCCATATAAGAAGGTTGATATTACATAGCATCTCCCTAATCATTTTTTTTTTCGACGAAATGTTTTTGTTCCTAATACTTTCTTTAGTTTTTGGAAGACAACTTTTGCTATTCGAATGTACCTCGAAATTTTGGAATACACACAGAAAAAGTAAAAGACAATGAATTCTATTAAATAAAAGTAAATAATGAACACATCGAATGAATGAATTTCTAAATTAAAAAGATCAAAATGTAAAAAAATATATGTTTGAAAAAGAAAAGAATGAAAGTAACCATCAAAGAAAGAAAGAAAGAAAGAGAAGTCATAAAATAAAAACAATTTCAAAATTAAAGAATAACATTCAGAAATACTTAATGAAAGAGATTAAAAAATGGTGAAGTGAAGGAAAAGAATAAAAAAAATAGTGAAAGCAAAAATGCGGCCTGAGATGTTGTTAAAATAACCTGAAAAGATCAGACAAGAGATGTAAGCAGGCAGATAAAGACGAGAATGGCTGTAGGCAAGACACAGTGAAGCAAGGAGACATTTTAACAAAACGTGTCCTCCCCAGCAAGTCAGTTTGTTGTCAGACTACAAAGAGTCTTCAATCACAGAATGGGGTATGGCGGTGACCACGACAATATAATGAACACACCGACAACAGACAACAAGCCTTTTTTGTGTGTATTTTCTTTTTTCTTTTTAAAATATCTTCAGCAACCCTCAGTCACATTATCACGTAAACCTCACCCACACCAATCTTTGCCAGTCATTAACTTGACGGCGATGTGAGGGAGCCTAGCCATCAGTTTGTCTTTCTTATTCGTAACGTCTGCTCCCGTTGTCTGCCATTATTGTCCAAATCCCAAAAAGTTAATAGAGGAGGACGCTAATGATGGCGGCGAAGTTCCAGACAATTGAAATTGTAAAAACATTAAAGAGATGACAAATTAAACCAATAAACAAATAAGTAAATACTTCACTTACTTAATCCATCCTCTGTAAATACCTTCAAAACTCTAGACAACAATTAGGGTATATTTTTCACCTGCTGTGAAAATAATTCAAGAGCGACACTGTTAGGAATGATAAATAGTGTTAAAATGGAGGATGTTTCGTTTATTTTTTTAGGGGAATATTGAGTTGTATTTTTCTCTCCCTCTTTTTCTCTTTAAAATTAAATTATCGGATTTTGGTTAAGCTGGTTTTAACACATTTTTTAGAGAAAAAAAGTACAAATTCAAAATGCAAAAGCACAAAATGGTAATGGTCTACATAAACATTAATCTGATTTTACAAAGCAAGAAATATGCACTTGATGGAACGGAAATAAGGAAACAAAAAGAAATTAAAAAAAAAAACATTTATAATAAAATAAATATGTTAATAAGCAAGTATTTACAACAAAGAGAAATTCTCCAAACAAACGACGCTGTGGAGAATATTTCTGCTGTCTTCATTTCTGCGATAAGGTGTTATATATAATCATTTACAACGTCTGTACTGTTATCCTTATCTTTCTTGTCATATTCACGATGTTTCGACCGTCGTACGCTGCAGCCTTCTTTAGGATCTGTTTCTATTACTGAGATGAGGTATTTTAACCATTTACACTATTTACCGTTTTCAAACTGTTATCCCAATCTTTGTTACCGTATTGACAATGTTTCAGCCGTTGTACGCTCTGGCCTTCTTCAGGTTCTCAAGGACACATGACCCAGTGGACAATAGCTTTGGTTGAAGTAATCCACTGACTTGACCCAGAGTTGTGGGTTCAATATCTGGCTAGAGCAGAAGTGAACAAAAAACTTAGAAATTTGTGTTCAACTGAAATAACAGAGACATCCGGAATAGGCATGGCATGTGGAACTAGAACAATCAATCCCCATGGACGAAATAAAGGGTTCAGTTTCAAATTCCAGTCACCTGAAGAAGGCTAAAGCATACAAAAGCCAAAACATAATGAATATAACCACAAAGATGAGAATAACAATTTGAACATTGTTTGTCAGTTAAGTACCATACGTGATACACGTTTTAGGCGATCATGTCTCGAAAGAGACATGACTGACTGGGCAGAAGATTATCCCACAGTAGGTTGCATTGCTTTCTGTGGTAGATTGGTTGCCAGCCAAGGCTATAGAACCCAGTCTGTCCTATTATTTAACCCATAACTGGAAAGAAGAGACAGGTTAATACCTTTCCCAAGGTTATTTGTGCGTAAGTGAATGCAAAAAATTCAACTGGAATTTGAACTCGGCTCCCCGATTTGTCGTTCTGAGTCAATATCCACTGCACCACAATGCACAACATTGTAAATAGTGTAAATGATAAAAAATATTTTTTCTAATAATGATGTACAAGGCCCAAGAGCCACTTGAAGTAGAATGCTACAGAGTAAGAGGTAAAGTTTACAGGCATATGTGGGGAAGATAACAATTAATTCTAGGCTAGAACAGGTTAAGATTGTAATGATTGAAGAAAACACTCTCTTGAGATTTTCCTTCCACAAAGCAATGGTTCTTGAGAAACTGCTCAATTGATACTTACATCTCACTATTGGGATACGGAGGCAATGAGTGTGGTTTGCTACAGTGTGTGTGGTAGGTCTTCGCCATGAAAGTTAAGACAGGTAGAACTAAGGAATTTTGTTTGTCCAAACACTTACCAGGGAAATAGCAAGAAACTTGTCACACTTCATCTGTGGGGAAAGAGGAGGTTATAGAGTGAAAAATAACTCATCACCCACAAGGATGCGGAGGTGTTTTCTTTATGGAAGAAAGAAGTCATAAGATACGCTTTGTTTGAGTATGAGTTTTGTTTTACGGCATATCAACATCTCTGCGGATTATTTAATGCCAAAAAGGTGGGATCTTAAGATATCTTTTAATGTTCAGTTATAGTGAGAAGGTTGATTTAGTCCGATTTTAATGAAAATTTTTTGTTTTTATTCTTTTTTATTTTAGAAAACTGAAAATGACTTGTTTAGTATTCAAAAAATTTTTTCCTTCAAAAATGTATATTTTTCTATAAAAGTTTATATAAAAGTGTATTTTTTATACTTTCATAGTGTTTTGACCCCAGTCTGGGGGTTTAACTATTTACCCATACCTGGGACCCTAACAGGTGCTACCACTCCCGGTCAGGGTGGACCTGGGAACAACAGCAGTTAAGAGATGTTTTCATGCTCCTCATAACCTCCCAATCAGAGGCCTTGCTGCCCAGAACCCTTCTAAAAAATGAAGAAAAATGCTCAAAGCAACAGAAATGTAGTTCAACAGAAGGATGCTGAGGATACCATGGACTGAACACATGAGCAGCAACAAGATTTTTATAAGGAATGAAAATGAAAAGGAAACTTACACTTAACATCAGGTAGAGACAGTTGAAGTTTCAGGGACATGTAATAAGGAAGGAGGGCATAGAGAATCTGATACTTACAGGGCAGATGGAGGGAAAGAGAGATAGGGAAAAACAGTGCATGATATACTTGATGGACTTAAGCAAATGGATGTCAGAGCAGGGTTTGGGAGAAATAAGACAAAATGTATTAAAAAGTACAAGGAACAGGAAGATGTGGAGGGCCATGATCGCCAACATCCTGAAGGGACATACCGCATAAAAGATTAGATTTGCAACTTGGTACCACCATTCACTGTTGAAATAGCTACTCTAATAGTTTCTTTTTTGGCACTTCTCGTCTTTGGAACTCCATTCCGATTTCTCGATTCCCTGATAATTACAATCTTAAAAAAAATTTAAATGCAATGTCAGTCACCATTTTCTGTCTTTCTGAATTGTTTTCTTTTTTTTTTTTTTAATATCACCCCAAGCAAGGCGATAACGCCACTGATGCGCAGGGGGCTACGTAAGAGTAAAACAATTGAAAAAAGAAAGCCGGAAACCACATCCTAAACAGGGAACAAGGGATGAGCCTCTTCACCTGTTCAATAGACATTTTTTATTGTCCTTTCTCTTCACTGAAGTCTTCTCTTTCACTCCCACTAGCCTCTTGTGTCTTAGAGGCTTTATCACCTTGTTAAGAGCAAAATGATTACAAAAAATTTTATGCTCTGTTCTCATGCAAAAGCTCATGAGGAACACAAATACTCTTTGCAAAGTTTCTCAATCAAACTATGAAAGGCATTATGAACAATGTAAATTTCAGATAGAAGGGATGATATACTAATTTCAGATACAGTCTCCGACCATTCAACCAAAGTTCTGCTTTAATTGATTGTTACATAATTGATAGTGCTGAAATATGTTGTTGATTGGTTGTTTTGTTTTTATGGTATATCAACCTTGGCAGGTCATTTATTGCCAACTAAATTTTTTTATTTATTTATTGCTGGTAATACCTTTTTCTTTCAACAATTTATTGTTGTTTTTATATAAGTTTTGTGTCTAATAATACATTTTCTTTTCAAGTATCAAGATTCATTGAGATTTGTTTTTAAGGGCAGGGTCCCCAAGTCCTAACCTTGTTATTTAACCCATAAATGGAGGGAAGGGATGGATTAATACCTTTCCCAATGGTACCAGTGCTTAAGTGAATGCAGAATATTCAACTGGAATTTGAACTGGGCAGCACCTGGTATTCCCAAGCAGTCACCCATCTAAGTACTGATCAGGCTCAACATTGCTTAACTTCGATGATCATTCTATATTTTATCATTCTATTCCAATCCATATATTCAGCTCATAGATGTGTATGT
>JBBBDQ010001380.1:767500-895000 GCA_037127315.1 Ascarosepion bandense | reverse complement strand
CTAATACTTTTGTACAGTACTGTATATTCTAAATAAGTGCCAGTAGACCAAGTAATCTGAAGATGAATTCAGATCATCAGGGGAAAAAAAAAGAAGCCTGCACAATATTCTTTCCTCTCTTAGAGCTGACAAATTAGAAAACAGGAACAATAAGAATTCAGATGCAAAAAATATGAAAACAAAATGGTCAAAGAAATTGGCGACATTCCAAAAGAAACTTTGCCAAATTCAACAAGAACAAAGCATTGACATGGCAAGAATACAGGAAAGAGAATCGTATTTCAACAGAGACTTGCTACTCAATTTCAAATTAAATACATGTGAATTTGGATGACAAAAAATATGATGATGATGATAATGTCTGTAATTATAATTATCCTAAAACAATGAGAAAATAATGAAGAAGATGAAGATCTAATAACCATTTGGTGGTGAATTTTAATCTAATGGGAAGCTATTTGTTTAACCTGACATTATTACACTTCGGCCCTTACTGAGTTTTGTTCTGAAGTCATTGTTTTCATGCCAATTGATGTCAATCAATTTTTGTTCAACAGAACAATTTATGATCATTTTATCATCTTCAAAGGTTAAAAAAAAATCACTGATTTCACTTCTTTATTAACCTATATGCAAATTACATTACAAATTTGAAAATTAAAGTGCTTTCTAGCCATTCTTATTCAACCTATACAGTGAGGCAATTCTGAGAGAAGGACAATAAAAGCCACTACAAAGCAAGAGGTTACTATGGATGAAACTTACTGAGAGGACTACAGAAGCCACTATGTCTACTGCAGAAAGGAAGGGCAATCTATCCAACCTAGTTCTGCACAGTCAGTCATGTCTCTTTTGAGACATGATTGCCAAAGCTTGTATCATGTATGGCACTTTACTGACTCTAAAAGGAATTATTAAAACAAAGAAACAGCAAAGTTCATTGGTATCAACTGATCCATCATAGCAAAATAAGCTGCAACATAGATCTATCATAAACCAGATGGAAACTAAAAATAAAAGCTATATAACCAGGAGGGAAAAATCTGTAACAATGAAACTCTATTTTGATTTTTGTGGAACTGTAAGAATATTTTTATACTTTCTTGCATTGTTTTATTGTGGTAATCAAAGAGGATGGTTTCTCTATTGTGATTTCTTGCTTGATGTTCAGTTGTAATGAAAGTTTGCTTTTTATATACACCTTTTTTTAATCAGTTCACCCCAAGCAAGGTAATAAAGCCACTAAGACACAAGAAGCTTATGAGAATCAAAACAACAAAAATATTTCAGAAGGAACCAGAAACCCAACCCTAACAGGAATTAAATGATAAACTTCTATTCCTGTTCAAAACCGGGAAGGAGTGGGAATCGGCTGATAGACAAACCTGTCTACTCCTATTAAGGAAAAATAGAAAATAAAATAAAAAATGAATAGTATTTACATTATTTGGACTATTGTCCCCATTTTGATGCCATTTATACAAATGGCAACAAAGATTAGGACAATAGTCCGAATAATATAAATAATGTAAATACTACCTCATCTCAGAAATATAAACAAACTAGCAGTATAGCTTGGCATTGCTTGAGTGTAATGAAAGCTTTAAAACTAATCCATGGTCCTGGAGCTCATACTCTTTGGATGTTGGCATGAAAGACTAAAAAGCAATAGTTGTTTCCAGTTAAAGTGAAACCGTAGACTGAAAGAAAAATGAATGGATGCAAGTCAAATTTTGATTTCCTGGTATCGATATCAAATAAGTTTTTTTCATCGGAAACTGAATTTTGAAGGCTACATAAGTCTTCTGAGTAAATGGTATTATGGCTGAGACTAAGAACTACAATTATACCTACTTAGAGCAAAACCTAAAGCAAAAAAAAAAAAATAAATAAAAGGACTGAAAACCTGATTTTTATCAGACCCAATAGGATATTGAGGTATCGATTTCCAATATTGAAGTCAAATAAGTCATCCAAGGATAAACTAACCAAAGTAAGTCCATGAAAACTTATTGTACCCTTCAGGAGTAAAATTGGAGAAAATGAGCCATATTGATGGCTGAATATTATTTTTTTTCATCAGATTTGATAGAGTATTAGGGAAAATGAGTCGTCTGAGAAGATCTACTAATGTTTGAGACTAAAAAACTATAATTTTACCAAGTTAGAGCAAATTCTGCAGCAAGAACCATGATAAAAAGGCTGAAATCTTGATCTTGATCAGACCTGATCGGATATCAGGGTATCGATTTCCAATATCAGGTGGAAATCAGAAAAAATAAGTAGCCCATGGCCTGACCGGAAGTCTAAAGAATATTTGTCTGAAGTTTGCTATGAATCAGATGAAAATTGTGGATTTGTATAAAGGACATACAGACAGATAGACAGACATACACAAACATCTTGCCTTTTATATATATAGATACTAAAAAATGAATAGTAAATAAAATCACTTTCCACACTCTGTTAGAACATTTTTCAATTATTTAAATTTTTGTGCCTGTTTGGTTATAGTAAACTAAAATTGTAGTTAGCATTATGGCAAAGGACGTGTTCCAGAAGCTGAGTAAAGTACTAACACACAGAAAATTTCACTAGAAACAAAGAAAAGAGTGCTGGATTGCTACGTGATGTCAGTTCTTCAATACAGCAGTGAATGCTGGACAATATCATCGAAAATGAGGACAAAACTGGAAGCAGCGGAAATGTGGTTCTACAGAAGGATGCTGCGGATATCGTGGACTGAGCATGCAAGCAACGATGAGGTGTTGGAAATGATGGCAACAAAAAGGAAATTAATACTGAGCATCAGGAAGAGACAACTGAAGCTACTGGGACATGCAGTGAGGAAGGAGGGCTTGGAGAACCTGATACTAACAGGCCAGATAGAAGGAAAAAGAGACAGGGGAAAGCAGCGGATGACATATTTGCAGGGCCTGATCGAGTGGATGACAGAACGGGGGTTGCTAGGTGTAACAAGAGAAAACATACTAAGAGTCACCAGGGATAGGGAGACGTGGAGATTCATGATTGTCTACGTCCTGAAGGGACAGGGCACATAGAAGAAGAAGAAGATTTTTGCTGATGATCATGCAGTTAGTATTTTCTTCTGGCTTTCCTATGATGTCTTCCTGAAATGAACGTATCTGATACGCCCGTATATTTCTTTTATACAGTAAAATATAGTCTTAATGAAGGTTCTGTTATCTTTCATTTTAGATAACCATTTCTTTGACAAACTTGCATCCACTTTATATTAATCAACATTCTTCATTTTTCAAAAGACGAAATTCATTGCAGCCAATATTAATAACAAGAATCGGTATACTTACTTTGGATCAGCATGTCTTTGAAGATGCACTTTTAGCAACCACATGACACTCTGTTTTGGTAGGAACAATGAGACACACATGGAGAGGAGCTGCCACCCCTGCTGGATGACATAATGAGCAGGATTCAGTTTTGATTCTGACAGGTCCATTACTGAAGATGACGGAGATTTGTGGGCACCATCACAAATGAACCAGGAATGTTTTCCACAGAGGAGGAGATTCTAAAAGAAAAAACAAAGAAAGAAATGGTCGAATGATTTCTGTATACAAATGGTAATCGATGATTCTTATATAAGTAGTTAGTGCGTAAGGTAAGTAAAGGTTGGCCAGGATTTCAAATCTTGATTTACAGGGGGGATAATTCATCTTGCTTTTGGGATGAAAATCTTCTGAACACCATGTCAGTCAGTACATTTGTATACATATAAAATCTTCAAAACCACTGCATAAATACTAATATTGTCAGTCTACTGTTGGAAACTAAGGCTGTTTTTACTTACCTCTTATTCCTGTTATTTCTTCTCTACCTCCCTCTGTCTCTCAGTCTGGTACGATTTATTTCTCTCTCTCAATCTGATTTTATTTACTCTCTGTCCAATTTATCTATTTTGTTTTTAATCATTTCACCCCAAGCAATGCGGTAACACCACTGATGTGCAGGGGGCTACATAAGAGAAAAAGATTAGATAGAAGGAAAGGAAAGAGAAAGACGTACAAGTTACAGTGGGTGTCAGAGATGGGAGCAAGAGAAGGATTGGAATACAGGTGTGATGATATTTGCGAATATAGAGAGAAAGGAAAAGATACACAGGGTTATGTAGAAAGAACTAGAGTCAAGTGGTTAAGGGATGGTTATTGACATTGCATTTAAATTCCTGTAGATTGTAGCCGTCAGGAAAGCAAGAATATGGAAGAGAGTTCCACAGGCAGGAAGTGCGAGAAAAGAAGCTGATGAAGTAGAATTGTCATCTGCATTTGGTGGATCAAACTGTGAATGGATAGGACCCAGTTGCCAGTCTGGTTGCAAGAGTAAACGCATATGGCAGAGGCACCAGTGACTTAAGTTCGTCGGAGCAGAAACCATGAAAATATTTATAGAATAGACAGAGGGAAGCTACATCCCATCAATGAGAAAGCATCTGAAGTTGAACTGCCAAGTCAGTACCTATCGCATTACTGATTCTTCTTTGGAGCCTGTCGAGAACATTGAGATCAACAGTGGGGGCGCCTGACCATGTATGACAGCAGTATTCCATGCACAGATGGATGGTTGATTTGTATGTATGCAAGATGGATTCAGGAGGAAAAACATCCTGGCCCAACACAGAGATCCAACCTTCCTAGGAGTGGTATGTAAGTTTAATGGTATCTATCTCTTCATCTCAGAGTGATTCAAAATACCTCTCTCTCTCTCAGTTTGAATCTACCTCAGCCTATTCATATCAATTTGTCCCTCTGACTATTTTATATTTATATCTATATATTTATACCTACATGTCACTTTATTAGCCATTTCATGTTTTAACAAGAGATACAATAATTACTTATGTTAAATACTTATTGGAATCTAAATGTGTATTTGATGAATAATGACATAGTTTCAATAAAAGCTTGTTTGTTCAACACAGATCTAAAAAAAAAGAAAATGACAACCATTTGCATGAAATTTCCTGAAATTTGAAATATCAAATTAACATATTCATTGCGAGTCTGAAGATTCAAAATAGATTACAAGGTTGATTTGATAGATTGTAGCGAATATGAACTTAAGAATTAAAATCAATCTTTTTCAGTTTTACAAAAATTCACACTGTGAAATCCTGGTTTTTCCCAAATAGAAAAAAGATTGACCATGTGCTTAAAGAAAAAGTCAAAACCGGATTTCGCGAGTAGATGTTAAATTGATTTTCTGACCAATGGAAGCGATTTGCAAGATGAAAAAGGACTTTGCGATCCAGTGCAAAAAATCTAAATACTATAAAAGGCTTCAATCAACAACATTCAAACAGTCAGATGGGAACAATGAGATCACAAACTAAAATGTAACGGGAGAAACTTCAACGATGATCAGGACATAGCTTGCATTGCACATTGTCCTCTTTCTCCTTCTTTCTCATGTGCTGATTTCTTTTACTTCTTCATCATCATTCAAAGACACTCATACCGAGCAAATGCTCTTACATATGTACGCATAAACTCTTCCCAACAAACTACTATTATGAACATTTTATAACACTTGATACCCTCAACCTTCTCATTGAACATTAATTTCTATAAATTCTTGTTATTCTGTCCTTTTAATAAATTTCTATTTTAGCATAAAAAAAATTTATATTTTTATTCTTCCACTCATCCACACAAATTCCCTGATATCCAATCTTCTGCTGCCAACCAACCTTCTGATGATGAAAATCTCCTGATAATTCCAAATAAAACTTGTAAGCTGTAGGGAGTTCAGTTATGTATGACACAAGGCCAAATGAACAAACATTAACCCTCTTCCCACAGCTTCAAGATAAAGAGCAGGTAAAAGGTAAAATAATACTGGAAAATCCAAAGATGGTTAGAAGGTTCCAGTGAAATATCAAGAGGTTTACCGGAACACTCTAATGCTGGGCTGATGAATGCCATGATATTTCTTGGCATTCATCCACCCAGAATTATCTGTCAATGAGTCCTCAAAGATGAAGTCGAGACTTAAAACAACAGAAATGTGGTTTTACAAAAAGATTCTGATGATATCATGGAGAGAACATTTCAGCAAATTTGAGCTTTTAGAGAAAATGGAAATGAAATGGAAATTTTTAAATACAATCAGGAAGAGACAATTGAAGTTACTGGATGACATAATAAGGAAGGAAGGTTTGGAGAATCTGATACTCACAGGACACATTGAGGGAAAGAGAGTTTGAGTTTTGTTTAACAACAAATCAACCTCTGTGGGTTATTTAATACCAAAAAGGTGGGGTTTTAAGGTATCTTTTTAAATGTTCGGTTATGGTGAGAAGGTTGATTTAGTCTGATTTTAATGAAAATTTTTTGTTTATATTCTTTTCATTTTAGAAAACTGAAAATGTCTTCTAGTTTTGTATTCAAAAATGTTTTGTTGAGAATAATTGAGAATAATTGAGAATAATGTTGTGGTAATTAGTTTTTTCTTCAAAAATATGTTGTGGTAATTAGTTTTTTTTCTTCAAAAATGTATTGATGGCAACATTTTTCCTTCAAAAAATGAATATTCTTTTATAAAAGTCAATTTTTACGTATAGATTTGTATAAAAGTATATACTTTCATAGTGTTTTGACCACAGTTTAAGGGGTTAACTATTTACCCATAGCTAGGACCCTAACAGGTGCTATCACTCCAGGTCAGGGTGGACCAAGGAACAACAGTAATTAACAGGTGGTTCCATGTTCCTCACAACCTCCCAATCAGAGGCCTTGCTGCCAGATGCAGTTTACAGTCATGCCCAGGAACAGAGAAAGAGAGACAGAAGAAACAAGCACATAGCATATTTGATGAGCTTGAATAAATGGTTAGCAAAAAAATTTGGGTGAAGTAGTAAGAACACACAATTTATGAAAACTTCGACCTTGTGGAACTCTCTTCCAGCTCCTTGCTGTCCAAGTAACTTTAATCTTCAATAAATGAAACACAATATCAATCATGACATTCAGTTTTCTTAACTCTTCTTCTTTTATTGTTTTTCTTCTTCTCATATTATTATAAGTCCTATGTTAACAGTTTATTCTCTTGCTTGTGGAACTCTTTTCCGGCTTCTTCCTTTCCAGTCAATCGTTATCCTCCGTCTTCTTAATTTCTATTCTTTTATTGTTCTCTCTCCTTAATTATGTTTTCTTCTTCTCATATTATTATAAGTCCTATGTTAACAGTTTCTTCTCTTGCTTGTGGAACTCTTTTTCGGCTTCTTGCTTCCCAGTCAATCATTATCCCCCGTCTTCTTAATTTCTATTCTTTTATTGTTCTCTCTCCTTAATTATGTTTTCTTCTTCTCATATTATTATAAGTCCTATGTTAACAGTTTCTTCTCTTACTTGTGAAACTCTTTTCCGGCTTCTTGCTTCCCAGTCAATCGTTATCCTCCGTCTTCTTAATTTCTATTCTTTTATTGTTCTCTCTCCTTAATTATGTTTTCTTCTTCTCATATTATTATAAGTCCTATGTTAACAGTTTCTTCTCTTGCTTGTGGAACTCTTTTCCGGCTTCTTGCTTCCCAGTCAATCGTTAGCCTCCGTCTTCTTAATTTCTATTCTTTTATTGTTCTCTCTCCTTAATTATGTTTTCTTCTTCTCATATTATTATAAGTCCTATGTTAACAGTTTCTTCTCTTGCTTGTGGAACTCTTTTCCGGCTTCTTGCTTCCCAGTCAATCGTTATCCTCCGTCTTCTTAATTTCTATTCTTTTATTGTTCTCTCTCCTTAATTATGTTTTCTTCTTCTCATATTATTATAAGTCCTATGTTAACAGTTTCTTCTCTTACTTGTGAAACTCTTTTCCGGCTTCTTGCTTCCCAGTCAATCGTTATCCTCCGTCTTCTTAATTTCTATTCTTTTATTGTTCTCTCTCCTTAATTATGTTTTCTTCTTCTCATATTATTATATTTCCTATGCTAACAGTTTCTTCTCTCGCTTGTGGAACTCTTTTCCAGCTTCTTGCTTTCCAGTCAACTTTGACCTTTAATAATTTAAATGCAATTTCAGTTGTTATCTTTTGTCTTCTTAAATCCTGTTGGTTTATTCTTCTCATATTCTCCAACAATCTGTAATTCTTTGCATTTAACTGGCTTGCTTGTCTTGGAAAGGGTGAAATGATTTAAAAAAATCACTTCTGGGTCCCACCCAGTGACAGATCCACCAAATGCAGCCAACTATTCTACTCCATCAGCTTCTTTTCTCACACTTCCTGCCTGTGGAACGCTCTTCCATATTCTTGCTTTCCTGATGGCTACAACCTCCAGGAATTTAAATGCAATGTCAATACCCATCTCTTAACCACTTGACACCGTGTATATCTTTTCCTTTCTCTCTACCATTGCAACTGTCATCACACCTGTATTCCCATCCTTCCCTTGCTCCTTTCTCTAACACTCCCTGTAGCTGGTTTGTCTTTCTCTTTACTTTCCTCCTATCTAATCTTTTTTTCTTATGTAGCCCCCTGCGCATCAGTGGCGTTACAGCCTTACTTGGGGTGAAGCGATTAAAAAAAAGGGTTGATTTAATCTTACTGTGTTGGGATGCTTTCTGTAATTGAAAGGTCTAAAGCGGTGATTCCTAAAGTAGCCAGTATCGCCCCCTCCCTGTGGGCAATGGAAAGATCCTTGGTGAAAATCTCTTACCCATCTCTTAACCACTTGACTCCAGTTCTTTCTACATATATATATATGTATATCTTTTCCTTTCTCTCTACCTTTGCAACTGTCATCACACCTGTATTCCCATCCTTCTCTTGCTCCCTTTTCTGACACTCCCTGTAACTTGTTCATCTTTCTCGACACTTTCCTCCTATCTAATCTTTTTTTCTTATGTAGCCCCCTGTGCATCAGTGGCATTACTGCCTTGCTTGGGGTGAAATGATTAAAAAAAAAAATTCTATTTATGAATTCATCTTCAGAAACATATTAATTCACAATGTAGACAATCCTGACATTTACCAGACATAGAAAGCAAACTTAAAACTTTTCACAAACGTAATGCCAAAATATACAAAAAAAGAAATAAAAACCTAATAAATCTTGCAGTGTGGCAACGTCAGTTAAATTCAGAATCTTTGACCAATGGTCAACACTGTCCATATTTCACAAGCTAAAAGGGGAAAAAAACAAATTTGTTTTGCCAGAATGCACTTCAACTGGTGAAGATTCAATAAATAATTCCTTTGCTTGGCTCGGCCATCCATTTTGGCCATCGAATAGCTGAACAGGGCAGCATGCATTCAACAACTCACTGCCCTGGAACAGACATGTAAAGAATAGATTTTCCTAAATGAGCTGCTGACACAAATCAGACATTCACTCAAAATACTCGTAGGCAAGAACAGTGAAAACCTATTTTAGATAGCGTCTAAGTTCATTGAGTTAGAAGTGTTAGGAGTTAAACAACCTGACTTTTTCAAAGAGAAGTGGCTAAAAACAGGCAAGACAAATGTTAATTATGGTTACTGTCAACTGATAATGATTAAGACACTGTTTCCCCGAGAGTAAAATAAGCAAAATAACAAATGATTTATTCCTGCTTACGAAAGCTAACCTAAGCTAAAGTAGGTGTATGTATTTTCAGACTTTCTAATCTAACGCTATCTTCCCAATTTTAAAATAGATGTTTGGCATGTGATAATGATTAGTGATCCTAATATGGTCGACCGTTACTACTGAGTGACAAGTCCAATACACGCTGGATGTTTTATTAGTAAACAACTTATTGAGAGTTGATTTTTGTTGGCTGTTGTTGTGACCAAAAAGGTTACTGAAGTGTTGTGGTATCACATGGCTGTATCATCTTGAATCTTGGTATTTTACTTCAGTTACTCATAGATTTGTAGTGATACTAATTACTACGAGGTGATCGTCTTGTTATTTGCAAAATAGTTATTCGCATACCTCATGAATAGTACTGTATTAAGAGGTTCCTCCTGATAATACGTTGTATCCTCTCTTGAGAGTCCTCCTGAGTAATCTACTCAAGGAATAAATAGTAATATCACACTGCGAACACTGATTCTACTACTTGGCTGTAGCTAGTATGACTACTGCTGCTACTCGTAATTTGGTCAATCGACACTGTTGATCAAACCAGACTTTTTGGAATGATCTATACTCAAAGCTTTATTTGTTATCTGGTGATCAGCATTCAATCAAATTTTATGTCAACACTTCCTTCTACATGGCACCTCCTCTATTGCGTTGACACTTCCGTCTACATGGTACCTCCTCTTTTGAGTCTAAAATCAACCAAACAATCATGAAAACCATCAAAACAAAACGGAACTTTATTTATCAATACCAAAAACCTATCTACTTCTATTAAATGACAAATATTGGGAGTGAATTTATTAGGTTATGTCATCTGCAAATGTTTAGATTTTATATTCTTTAACTGTAGATCTCAAGAATATTGGTGAGATAGAAAAGGCTGCCTGCTTAGTATTTATTACATATTGATAATTAACTATTATTGATATTATTGTTGATTGATTATTAACGACTCTTGATATTATTATATATTATTAACTATTATTTATATTATTGTATATTGATTATTAACTGTATTGATATTATTTTATATCATTAACTATATCTGATATTATATATTGATTATTTGATATTACTGATATTATTGCATATTGATTATTTGGTATTATTGGATACTGACTATTAATTATTCATGATATTGTTGTATTTCTATTATTGAAATTATTGATATTGTTGGATATTATCAACTATCACTGATATTGTTGGATATAGATTATTAACTATTATTAAATTATTATTGATTATTAACTATTATTGATATTATTTTCTCCTGATTATTAACTGTAACTGATATTATTATATAACACATCAATCAATAAATCCTGGGCCTAACTAATAAAACATCAACATCAAGTTCATCTTTATTCGTCAACCTAGTCTCCTTCTAGGGTGATACACTGATTCCAACACTTCTCTAACAATTCGATGCCTTTTTGGTAGAACAATTTGTCTTTGGCCTCAAAATACACCTCAGTTTCTGATGCCACTTCTTCATTTGAACCAAATCTCTTTCCCTGGAGCATTCTTTTGAAATCTGCAAACAGCCAGTAGTTGCTGGAGGCCAAATCTGGAGAATAGGGTCAATGTGGAAGCAATTTGAAGTGCAGTTCATATAGTCTTGCCATCATTACAACCGACTTTTGACACTGTGTTGTCTTAATGAAAGTTCACTTTTTTCTTCTTTATTTGTGGCCATTTTTTGGCAATTTCCTCCTTCAAACACACCAATAATGCTATATAATACTTGCTATTGACCGTTCTTCCTTTCTCAGGGTAACTGATGAATAAAATACCTTGCGCATCCCAAAACATGGAGGCCAAAACCTTGCCTGCTGATGTTTGGGTCGCTTTGGATGGCTTTCACCAGCTGCTGTCCACTCAGCTGACTGCCGATTTGACTCCGAAGTGAATTGGTGGAACCATGTTTTATCCATTGTCAGATATTTATGCAAAAACTCTTTCTTGTTGCATTGAAACAGTTGCAAACAATGCTCTGAATCATTGATGCATTCTTGTTTTTGAGAGCAAATGCAGCACCCACTTTAAGTACAGCTTTCTCATTAATAAATGTTCAGACAAAATGGTGAATACACTGCCATTTGATATGTTCAACTCCTCTGCTATCTCATGCAATTTCAATTTACAATCGGCAAAAACGAGTTTGTGGTTTTTTTTAGTGTTCTCTGCGACAACTGCCAATTTTGGGTGACCTGAACATTCAGTATCATTTGTGTTTGTACCACCACTTTTATAGTCAGTATACCACCTCTTAACCATTGTTTCCAATGGAACAGATATGGAATAACACTTATCAAGCTATTGCTTTGCTTGAACAGTAATTTTTCCTATCAGAAAGCAATGCTTTATCAACACACGAAATTTAAATTTTTCCATTGTTTTGAAAATTTGTAACAGTAGCTTCACTTAAATAACTGTAGTTTGTAAACTAAGATTCTGATTGGTCCCAAATTTTGTCATGTACTATTTGAAGGTTAGTCCTTCATAAAAATCATATGGAATTTTTATTAGCAGAGCTATCTATATGTCAGGCCTGGGACTTATTGAGTGACGTGTTATTTATTATTATTGATATTATTATTTACTGATTATTAACTTTTATTGATTATATCTAAACTTATTTAGAAATGGAACTTTGTCTGTGTGTGTCTGTTAACTATAGACTCCGAAATGGCTGTACCGATTTTCTTGAAAATTTACAGTTGTACTATAGGCGTCTGCGAGTGTTCTTAGCTAGGTTTTGTGTTGAGGCAAACCCCGATAAATATCGAAAATCGATAATCAAAAAAATCAGGTTATAGAAGGAGTGGTCCGATTTTAATCAAATTTGATGCACTCATAGACAAAGACATAAGAAACGATATTCAGAAGTTTCAAGATTGCAGTTCTTACAATAGTGCAGAAAATCAACAATATATATATATATATATATATATATATATATATATATAAAAGGCAAGATGTTTGTGTGTGTGTCTGTTTATCTGCCTGTATATCTGTATTTTTTCAGCCCTTTTATTTTAGTTTTTGCTTCGGGTTTGACTCTAAGTAGGTACAATTGTAGTTCTTAGTCTCAGCCATAATACCATTTACTCAGAGTATTTGTTTAGCCTTCAAAATTCAGTTTACGACAAAAAAAAATTTATTTGATATCAATACCAGGAAATCAAAATTTGACTTACATCCATTCATTTTTCTTTCGGTCTACGGTTTCGTTTTAACTGGAAACAACTATTGCTTTTAAGTCTTTTGTGCCAACATCCAAAGAGTCTGAGCTCCAGGACCATGGATTAGTTTTAAAGCTTTCATTACACTCAAGCAATGCCAGGCTATGCTGCTAGTATATATATATATATATATATATATATAGTGCATTGAGGCAGCAAATAATTTTCTAAACAGAAACTGTTAAATATAAGAGACAATGAATGTATATTATGTTTAATCATGGGCTGTTCTAAACATCGTATTTTGGTTTTAATTTCAGGTGAAAATAAAGACAAAGATTTTCCAACATTTGGATAATTTTTTTATAAAGTTGGTTCTAAGCTTTCAGCTCACATGAGCCATTTTCATGTTTTTTTTGTTTTTATGTTACCATCCCTGTAGCCTCTCTGTAGATGGCTGAAAGCTTAGAACCAACTTAATAAAAAATTATCCAAATGTTGGAGAATTTTTGTCTTTATTTTCATTTGAAATTAAAGCCAAAATATGATGTTTAGAATGGCTCCTGATTAAACCTAATAGACATTCATTGTCTCTTATATTTAACAATATATGTTTAGAAAATTATCTGCTGCCTCAATATAATTGGAGTAGATAGACTAAACTATCGTCCAGTTCACACTCCACCCACGTCTATTGAACAGGTGTAGAGGCTCATCCCTTGTTCCCTGTTTAGGATGTGGTTTCCGGCTTTCTCTCTTCTAAACTTTTCACTCTTACGTATTCCCCTGCACATCAGTGGCGTTACCGCCTTGCTCAGGGTGATATGATTAAAAAAAAAAAATACTAAATATATAGTCATCACAGACAGATCTGTTTCACTGTATCACAGCTCATCAGTATGGTTAGACATCCAATTGCTTTTACCCCAGATTGAAACCCGACCGAATTGGCGTCAAACAGTGATTCTACCTCTGAGCTATATATATATATATATATATATATATATATAAACTATTGTTGATATTAGTACGTATTGATTATCAACTGTTATTGATATTGTTGTATATTGATTATTAACTGTCATTTCTTCTCAGTATTTTCTCTGTTTATAAGTTGTGTTGCTATTCATTTAGCTTCATCCAAAATTTTTGAATGTAATTTATCTCCTGGAAAGAAAAAGGATGTGCATTGTGGTGCAGTAAATATCACTCAGAATGACAAATCAGGGAGCTGAGTTCGAATTCCAGTTAAAATTCTTGCATTCAGTTGCACACAAATACACTTGGAAAAGGTATTAATCTGTCTCTTCCCTCCAGTTATGGGTTAAATAATAGGACAGATTGGGTTCTATAGCCTTGGTCAAGAACCAGTCTACTGCAGAAAGCAATGGCAACCTACTGCGGGATAATCTTCTGCCCAGTCAGTCATGTCTCTTTTGAGACATGATCGTCCAAGCGTGTATCATGTATGTCACTTAACTGACTGACTGAATATAATAGTTGAAAGCATGATTAAGGCTTTTACTAGGCATAAAGTGGGGGATCCTTTTTATATTGTTATGAAGTAATAAACTGATCCCCCACTAATTACTACTTAATCATATAATCTGTCTCTTTTCCCTCCAGCTATGAGTTAAATGGAAGGATAGGTTGGGTTCTATAGCCTTGGTTGGCCACCAGTCTACCACAGAAAGTAATGGTAATCTACTGTGGAAAAATCTTCTGCCCAGTCAGTCATGTCTCTTTCGAGACATGATCGCCCAAGCTTGTATCACATGTGGCACCTAACTGACTGAAAGAAAAAAATTGTTACACTGTGTAGTCATGTGCAAATGAAGAAACACATGGATTATTGAAATTCATGCAACTGAACTTGTCTCTCTTCGATAAACTGTGGCTCAAGCACTTGTGGAGGAGAGTTGTGGTTTGCAAGGCTAGCAGAGACCAGAAAGTTCAACAACTGAATTTCCAGTCAATAAAGATTTATCAAATTTCCAAGTAAGGATATTATATCCCTTGACTTAGTAGAGTTGTAAGGGCAACGCATGTACTGCAGCTGTAGAAGTGATGCTACTTTAGACTCAACAGCCTGCCTGAGTCTAACCTTCTCCAGGCTGGTTTAAATTCAGTGTTTTCCTTCTCCTAGACCGGTTTACACCCAAGGCTATAGAATTCAGTCTATCTTGCTATATATGTATAATTGTGGAAGAGGAGAAATAAATTCATAACCTTCCCAAGAGTATTAGTACGCAGGTGAATATAATGGACACGAATTCGAACTCAGCTTTCCAATTCCTCAATCCGAGCTGCTACTCATTACTCCACTGGGCCTCCTTATCAAATTTAGCAATTCATTAAATGAGTAGGTTTTGACTCTTCTCTTCACTTTAATACTATAGAAGACGACTAAAATTGGCATTCATGGCTTTGTTTGTTTTTGTTGATTTTCTTGGCAGTAAAAATGAAAAACAAATAAAAGATGGCAACTTGATGTGTATAAATGGACACAGCAGCCCTTCACATCTTACAAAAAATTTGGACAAAAAATATGACTGAAAGCCGTTTTCTCATCATGTCAAGCTCGAGGTTAAATTAAAACTGACACAAAAAAAGAAAAGGTAAGGGTATTCATTTGGGAAAACCAGCTGAGATAGATTCCAGAGGAGAGATGGAAAGAGACAGAAACAGTTTCACTGGCAACTACATTTGTAATACCATACATCAGTTTTCTTTTGGTTTGGTTGCATAGGTTCCCAACCTTTTTGCTGCGATTACCTCAAAATACAATTTCACTATTATCCATTACCCCAATGAACAAATAACCGAAATATAGAAAAAGAAGTAATTATATTTTCATACATCAAAAGCAGACAAAGTTAATGGAAATTATTCAGTACAATAGTACCAATCTATAATAATCTGAGGTATAGTAGCTGTAACCTAGCCGTGATTCTTAATGTGAGTGTTGAGCTTGTATTGCATGTGCCAGTTTATTTATTCTTGGCTTTGTGACTGAAAGGGCTATTCGGGCGTCGTTTGCCACATTGAGTCTGTTACATTTCTTGGTCTTCATTCCAAGGACACAGTGTGAAATTATTAGCTGATTGCCTTTTCCCAAACCAAACACCCATTACCCCAAAATATGGGCTCATTACCCCACTGGGGTAATTTATTCCGGGGTTGGGAACCATGGGACATGATGACGATGATGAAGTTGATGATGGTGCATGATGATGATGAAGACTGAAAAATATTTTCACATGTACAATTGACAGTTACACGGACATAGCTTTTTATTGACGTTCACACTTGTTTTTTTCAACATTTTTCTTCATGCGTCAAATTAGAAAATTTCAATTTAGGATAAGAAAGGAGAAATGTGTTTTCTTAAGCTATCGCAATTGCTGGTAAATTTTTGCTTTTTTTTTCTAATAAATAATGCTGGTATTTGTGTCTTACTATAAAAATATATTTGCTGTTTTTCGTACAACAAAAATGTATTTTTATACTTTCACATTTTTTTGGCTCCAGTTCAGACTTCATTATCTACGCATGGCTGGGACTCTAACCAATCCGAGTGATAGTAGACCTGTGAAAAAATGCTATTAAGTGGTGGTTCTACACTCCTCAAAACCTTTCAATCAGAATCTGTGCTGCCAAATGTAGTTTATCATCATACCCAGGAATGACATCTGTTTTCTACAGTGTTTTGTATTTAAAAGTAAGTAGCAGAACTTGGAAAAAGCCACCAGCATACAGATAGATAATGAACTGAGTAGCTATACAAAAATAGGAAGTGTGAGTGCATTTGTGGTGCAGCGGTTAACGACTCAAAAATAAATCAGGAAGACCGAGTTCGAATTTCAGTTGAATTCCCTGCATTCACTTACGCACAGATACTCTTGGGAAAAGTGTTAATCTGTCTCTTCCCTCCAGTTATGGGTTAAATAATAAAACAGATTGGGTTTTTTTAACCTTGGCTGGCAACCAGTCTCCTGCAGAAAGCAAAGGCAACGTACTGGGGGATAATCATCTGCCAAGTCAGTCATGTCTTTTTCAAGAAATGGTCGCCCAAAGTGTGTATCATGTATGGCACTTGACTAAGATGTGCATTGTGATGCAGTGGATATCAGCTCGGAACGACAAATCGGGTAGCCGAGTTCGAATTCCAATTGTATTCCTTGCATTCATTTGCACGCAAATACTTTTGGGAAAGGTATTAACCCATCCCTTCCCTCCAGCTATGGGTTAAATAACAGGGCAGATTGGGTTCTATAGCTTTGGCTGGCAAACAGTCTACCGCAGAAAGCAATGGCAATCTACTGCAGGATAATCTTCTGCCCAGTCAGTCATGTCTCTTTCGAGATATGATTGTCCAAGCGTGTATCATGTATGGCACTTGACTGATTGACTGAATATAATAGTTGGAAACATAATTAAAACTTTTACTGGGCATAAAGTGGGGGTTCGGTTTTCTATTGTTTTGAAGTAATACACTGATTTCCCATTGATGATACTTAATATAATAATTTAATATAATTTATCTCTCCTCCCTGTAGCTATGAGTTAAATGGCAGGACAGATTGGGTTGTATAGCCTTGGTTGGCAACCAGTCTACCACAGAAAGTAATGGTAATCTACTGTGGGATAATCTTCTGCCCAGTCAGTCATGTCTCTTTTGAGATATGATCACCCAAGTGTGTATCACGTATGGCTGACTGAGTTTAAATTCCAGTTGAGTTTGTTGTATTCACTTATGCACAAATACCATTGAAAATGGTATTAATCCATCTTTCCTGCCTCCAGCTATGGGTTAAATAGCAAGACAAATTAGGTTCTGTAGCCTTGATTAGCAACTAGTATAATGCATAAAGAAATGGCAAACTGCTGCAGGAAAATCTTCTGCCTAGTGTAGAAGTCAAATAACTTACCTTTCAACATGGTGGTCTTCTTTTGTCTCCCTGTAGGAAGGTGAACATTCAAGAGTGTGAGACTCACCTTCCTGATGTTTCTAACTAGCGTCCAGTTGGCAGACAGAAATAAACAGGGTTGTAACTGAATACATGTCCCTATGTGGCCCAAAGACAAATGGTGGATATTGTGCTCAATATTTACGGAGCTCAATGTACACACTGAAATTATCAGCCAATCACTGCTTACAGAATAGACTTGCCTGTAACAGAATGGAATCTCCCAGGTTGTTATTTAAACCTCCTACCAATTTGCCCTGGTGGTTTTTTGGTCAGTTAGATCCAACTTCTATTCTAGTTGATTACTGGCTGGTTGTTCTAGAAGATTCTTACACCTAGTTAGTCATGGATTGAAAGAGACATGATTGTCTTAAAATGTATCAGGTGTGGCATTAAACTGACCGATACTTGTAGACTCTTTGAGAACAATAACAAAGGTTAAGAAATTGTAGAGAACCATGATTGGTGACATCCTGTAGGGAACACTGAAGAAGGAAACCTGTAGAAATTGGCTACATTTCTTTCCGTTGATGTCATGTCATGTGAAATGTCTGCATAGATTTCATCAGACGATGATGTCATTGCAGGCAGAAGAAAATCTCCTTTGTCATGACATGTATAACTTGAAAATTAAAAAAGAGATCAACGTGACATATATATCCAAGCAAACATAGAAACGGTAGTATGTACATGTTCCAGGAGTCTTTGAACGGTTAACTCGAATTGAAATTCACTGTACCATTTCCATCTTTAAGTAACCATTATACCAAATCACACACACGCACACACACAATAGTATTGATATTATCAGAGGCAGACACCAACACACAGACACAGCAGACATTTACTTTACCCCTGACTCGCTTTCTGCATCATTTAGACTTTTTTGAAACAAATAAAAAAAGAGACAACAGCTTCTATATAAAAATCAAATATCTTAGAGGAAAATCACTGTCGCTATTATTACTACTGTTACATTTGCTGATGACACAAATCTTTTTTTTTTTTTTGTCAAAGTGTATTTTAAAGAACGAAAATTATATCTAACACGATTTGAATTTTTACTACATTTTCAATATCAAAGTAACGGCACTACATTAATTAGAGAATCCCTTCATAAAGAATAGGGAAATTTTTCAGAGGAAATAATTTTTCTTGATTCAGTCAGTTAAGTGCCATACGTGATACAAGGTTTGGATAATCATGAAAGAGACTGGACAGAAGATTATCCTACAGTCGGTACCCATTGCTTTCTGTGGTAGGTTGTATTCCAGCCAAGGCTATAGAATCCAATCTGTCCTATTATTTGACTCATAGCTAAAGGGGGAACAGATGTATTATTATTATATAGTAATTAGCGGGGGATCAGTTTATTACTTTATAACAATAGAAAACCGATCCCCCACTTTATACCTAGTAGAAGTTTTAATTATCTTCCAACTTGTTTTTTCCTCACTAAGAAATATTCAGTCTGTCATTTAAGCGCCATACGTGATACACGCTTGGGCGATCATGTCTCAAAAGAGACATAACTGACTTGGCAGAAGATTATCCAGCAGTAGGTTGCCAACCAAAGCTGTAGAACCTAATCTGTCCTATTATTTGACTCGTAGTCAAACACTCTTCCCATCCTCCAAACTATCTATCACCCCCCTTCTGACATTTCCTATATCTAACCACTCTTTCTATTTACCTTCCCCTATGCAGCCCCAAGCACAATAGTGGGAGTGGAATGCCTTGCTTGGGGTGAAACGATTAAAAAAAAAATAGCTAGAGGGGGAAGAGATGTATTATATTATTAAGTAGTAAATATTAGTGGATCAGTTTATTACTTCAAAACAATATAAAACCGATCCCCCACTTTATGACAACAGAAGCCTTAATCATGATTCTAACTATTATATTCAGTGAGTCAGTTAAGCGCCATACATAAAACAAGCTTAGGTGATCATGTCTCGAAAAAGTCATGACTGACTTGGCAGAAGATTATCCCGCAGTAGGTTGCCATTGCTTTTTGCGGTAGACTGGTTGCCAGCCAAGGCTATCTGTCCTATTATTTAACCCATAACTAAAGGGAAGTGACGGATTAATACCTTTCCCAAGGGTTTTTGCGAGTAGGTGAATGCAAAGAATTCAACTGGAATTCGAACTTGGCTCCTCGATTTGTCGTTCTGAGTCGATATCCACTGCCAAGCAACTTAACTGTTTGTTTAAACTTCAGCCAGGACTCTATCAGAGGTGCATTATTTGACTTTAACTCTTTTTGGCTCTTTCTGCTTCTTTATATCTTCAGCCAGGACTCTATAGGAGGTGACTGTCTGTCTCTACAGCTAGCCCCTTTGGCATGACAACTGTCACTGTCTCTACTGTTGGCACCCGACAGTGTGGCAGTTATTTCTGCCTTTATACATCTTCAGTCAGGAACTCTATTGGAGGCGACTGTCTCTGTCTCTAAGGTCATGACTTCTGGTTGGGAACCGTCTCTCCCTTTGTCATTACATCTCAACTGGTCCCAAAACTCAGCTCCAACTCTTTCTGTCAGACAGAGTGCCGACTCCGCTTCTAAGTGCCGAGTCTCAAGTGAGTCATCTTGACCCTTTGAGGCCTTATTTTTATGCATGTCCCAGATTCTTTTAAGAGAGGCATAACAGACACGGGGTGTCCATGCAAATCAAGTCTTTAGCCAATTAAATTACTCCCACCTTCACACTTTGAGGTGGACCTATACCATTCACTTAGTTTAACCAATGAAATAACAATATTTCTTAATGACATCATTTCTTTTTGTTTTCTTCCCTTTTGATTACATCATTTATTTTTCCAACTTTAAAATCTGTCCTCAGGATTTGAGGATTTAACCTTAGGGGACCCCATCAAAAGTTTGTGACAAGCCTGAAACAATATTCTGGCTAAAGTTTAATTTTTTTGGTTTCACAAGCTGCAAAAGCTTCTGCTTTATCACATAATGGCCGACAATATGATGACCCCATCTGACCTGTCGCTTACACCTGCAATATGTTTTTTATAAATTAACTTTCCGGTCAGTTCTCAAGATTCTAAAAATTTTCAATATAGATTTTTTTTCACACTTCCTTAGCTGCATTCATACTGCGATCGACAATCCACAATTTTATCATCTATTAGGCTTATTGTAACAAATAATCTGCAGAATTAATAATACCACTAATAATAATTTCTTTTGCTCTGTCATACCAAAAATAGTGTGATATGCATAAGTGAACATAATGAACCCAACTTGAATTGGAACTCGGCTCTGATTTCTAATTTCAAACCATTATCCATTACAGCACTTGCACATCAAAGTTTACAACAATAGGTATTCCCAAGCAATCACATTGTATTGAAAAAGAAAATCACCAACCTAAAAAAAGAGCTTGTGCTTTGTGTGTGGTCTGCTAAAGAAAAATTACCAAAGTTTCTTAGCACAAAAAAAGCTGCTATGAGTATCAGAAACTATGCTAATTTTCTTTCCTCTCTGTTTAGTGTGGTCAAACAGAAAAAAAAAAAAAAAAAAGAATCGCTCAGTGAATAAAGGCCATTTCTTTCACTTACTGGTGGGGGAAGTTTTTGTACTTTGAGAGAGAAACTACGATTTTTTTTTTTTTTTTTGTGAGGGAAAGTGCATTCTCACTAACATGAAGGTTGAATTTTTGACCCTGTTTTTGTTACTGTGCTGCCTGCTGGACTGTTCACACCAGAACTGCGTTGACACACAGATTTTGTTTTTTTTTCTATTAAACCCACATGGAAGTACTGATATTACCAACAAAAATACACGAAGAAAAAAAAATATATATGTCGAAAATATATTCTATTCATACAAATCTATTGTAAAAATCTCGTCAGCATTAAATGACCCATTGAGGTTGATATGCCGTAAAACAAACCAAACCGGAAGCTATAACAACTGAGGTTCATTTTGCATAGATGTTGTATAAACCAGAAGTTGATGACATGCATGTTGAATAAACACATGTGCCTGAGCAGGCATCTGCAATGGCGATCAGCTAACAATCTTAGCAGAGAGGCGTATTTTGAAGCTTGCAGCCAGCCATAATAAATAACATGATAAACAATTGAATGATCATGAAAGGTTCCCTGAGTGATTGCATTAAGTAGGCCGTTTGATCTCATATGAATTATAGATTTTTTTTTTCTGAAGAATTGTCCAACTTGCCAGGCAGTTGGGACTTAATGTTTTATTTCACAATGATTAAACACAGATGAGAACAAAGTCATGTTTGTTTTGTGTGATTCTTTTGGGTTTAGTTTTTAAATTTTCCTTGCGTTATGAGAGTATAGTCACATGATGCATACAAGAATGAGAAGTATGGTCATTGAAGCATTCAAAGCTTAGTGAATGAGTGCACACACACATATATATATATTAATGATATAAAATGTGTTTGAATATACTAAAAATGACGATTACAAAAATAAATATGCATATAACATACAAGCCAAATGTTCAGTGATTTAAAAGACATGCTCAAAGTAAATGATGTAGAAAACTTTTGCCACTAAAATGTGTGTGGTTGTTTTACACATGACCAATAAAATTCAGTCAGTCAGTTAAGTGCCATACGTGATACACGCTTGGGCGATCATGTCTCGAAAGAGACATGACTGACTGGACAGAAGATTATCCCGCAGTAGGTTGCCATTGCTTTCTGCGGTAGACTGGTTGCCGACCAAGGCTATAGAACCCAATCTGTCCTGCTATTTAACCCATAACTGGAAGGAACAAACAGATTAATACCTTTCCCCAGGGTATTTGCGCGTAAGTGAATGCAATGGATTCAACTGGAATTCAAACTCGGCTCCCCGGTTTCTCATTCCAAGCCGATATCCACTGCACCACAAACTTTAAAAAAATGGTGGAAATGAATAACTAGTGTAAGTAATGGTCATGTTCCCTAAAAAGCTTTCAGTAGAATCATATATATGTTCATCTATTAGGCAAATGAACGCCAAAGCAGGAAAAATTCTTTTGTGTAATGCAGTTTGTTTTCTAAAAAAAAAGTCCTTTTCGTTTTTTTTTTAAATTTAAAATTTAAATATCAAAAGTCTCAATGATCCAACATCTTTAGCCTGAATATAACCAAAGCATTTGATTTTATATCACTCACTTCAACACATAATTTCAATAACAAAAACAATGCTTTAATTTCCGTCTAAATTTCTGGGATGAGGAGATATTAGTGACACTATTTACATGTGGACTATTGTCCTCATCTTTGTTGTTATGACATTTTGGCCATTGTGCTCACCGGTCTTTATTACGTGTATGCTGATCTGGGTGACCAAGAAATTCCGAACGGAACCCTTTATTCAATTTTCATAGATCAATCATGTTCTACTGATCATATGAAGGGATAACTCATTTAGTCCTTATTTTTAGTATAACTGCTTAGTTATTACTTGTTTCTGTTTTCTCTGAGTTCAAGTACACACTCCCTCAACCAGAGATTGAAATCACAATTATCATGTCACGAAATTCACAAACCAATGCTTTAATCCAATTTTCAGTGGAGAAGTTGAAGCCTTCAACCTAAACTTCCTGTTGATGATGATATAAAAACTATATATATATTGTAAAACGTACCAACAAAACAGTAGCACTAATCACGACCGAAATCAGAAAAACCTACTGCTAACAAATCGGTAAAGTCGTCAAACCCAAATGGGTAAAGGGGAATAAAAAAAGAAACAAACAAAGCATAAGCCATGTTCGAAAGAAAAAAAAGCCCAAGACGAAAACCTTAACAAAAAGGAGCTCAATACGAAAGTACGAAAGTAGAGCAAAAACACGAACTAAATCTAAAAGTGAGCCAAAAGTCGACCGCAGTTTCACTCGCCGGATCGTCAGGACTTGGCTAACAAATTAGACACAAATCGCAAATTAAATAGCACTGATCAGAAGTTACCAAACCACAAACAAAGGGTAAAACAATCTTTATTGATAACAACAACAACAAAAAAAAAAAAAATTCTCTTTTGGATTTAGTTTATATATATATATATATATATATGGAAGATAAGCAGGTTATGCTACCATGGTTTCAAAAGCTCTACATGCTGAATTTTCATTCAAACATATATTGAGCACTTTTTAATACAGCTGTTTATTGATCTAGTCTAAATCTAAACGTATTTATGGAACTTTGTATGTGTGCGTGGATGTGGGTGTGTGTCCATTACCTATAGACACAGAAACGGCTGAGCCGATTTTCTTGAAAATTTACACCATTGTACGATAAGCGTCTGCAAGTGTTCTTAGCTAGGTTTTCTGTCGAGGTACCCCCGATAAATATCAAAAATCAATAATCGAAAAAATTGGGTTATAGAAGGAGTGGTCCGATTTTAATCAAATTTGATACACTTATAGACAAAGACATAAGAAATGATATTCAGAAGTTTCAAGGTTGCAGTTCTTACAATACTGCAGAAAATCGATGATATATATATATAAAAGGCAAGATGTTTGTCTCTAAGTAGGTATAATTGTAGTTCTTAGTCTCAGCCATGATACCATTTGCTCAGAGGACTTATTTAGCCTTCAAAATTCAGTTTACGACAAAAAAGAAACTTATTTGATATCGATATCAGGAAATCAAAATTTGACTTAAATCCATTCATTTTTCTTTCAGCCTATGGTTTCGCTTTAACTGGTAACAACTATTGAAGTCTTTCGTGTCAACATCCAAAGAGTCTGAGCTCCAGGACCATGGATTAGTTTGAAAGCTTTCATTCCACCCGAGCAACACCGGGCTATACTGCTAGTTTAATTTAAATCTGACCTATAATGATTTAATATATATATATATATATATATATATATATATATATATATATGCTGCAACCTAAAAGGTCAATGCATGAGTAATAACCCAAACAGAGGTTCGAAGTAAATATTAATATTTCTAAAATCATCATATACAAGACTCGCAAGCTGCATGAAGTAAATAACCACTGGTAGTAGAGAATTGCTAAACAGTAAAAAAAACACCATTCCTCTCAATAGTGTCTGACGTATTATATGAAGATTGGGACATACCTGTTACTGTCCATATATATATATATATATATATATATAAATACACACACACACACATATAGATAGATAGATAGATAGACACTACCGGCCATAATTATTAGGCCACCCCAGTGTTTTAAAAAAATGATGTATTTCATACCATTTTTTAGTATTTATTGCCAAGTGATTAATTGTAAATGAAAATAGAATGGTTCTTTCATTAATATTGCACAATAACATGTGCATCAAATGAATTTATAAATATTTAATAATTATCTATATTGCAGTTTTGTCAATGAAAGAATGAAGAAAATTTAGAGTGATTCGGACGAGTTCATCTTTGCTTCCTTGCCTTGTAAAATTTTGCAAAGTAATAATAATGAAAGAACCATTCTATTTTCATTTGGCAATATATACTGAAAATAGTATGAAATACATAATTTCTTTAAAAAAAAGACTAGGGTGGCCTAATAATTATGGCTGGTAATATATATATATATAAAATTTCATCAATAAATACATTTTTATTTGATGAAATCCTGTTCTTATATATATTTATATAGATGGCCACTTATCTCTAATCAGTTAAGTGCTTTATATGTTTCAGTCATCATCTCTTTTGACTGACAAGGCGGAAGATCTTCTCACAGTAAGTTACCATTTTCTTCTCTGATAGAACCCAGTGTTTCATTGTTTAATCCATATAGACAGATACAAGATGCAAATAAGATATAAAGAAACTTGAAGCTGTTTGCTATGCATACAGGTTGCGATGGATGAAGTTCCACTTTTACATTTATTGGTATAAAATTGTTCTGAAATTTAGAAATCATATTATCCCCACCCCATATGCATATACACACACTACCAGTCATCATTATTATGTCACCACAGTCTTTTAAAAGAAATGATGCATTTCATACTATTTTTAGGATTTATTGCCAAGTGAATAATTGTAAATGAATATAGAATGGTTCTTTTGTTAATGCTGCACAATAACATGTGCATAAAATGAACTGTTCTGGTGTCCAGTTTTTGTGCTTTCTTCCCCATGCTAGTCTCTTCTTCTTATTGGCTGGCTGAAGCAAAGGCTTTCTAGCTTCCTTGTAAAATGTTGTAAAATGATGATAATAAAAGAACCATTCTATTTTCATTTAGAATTATCCACTTAGCAATAATTACTAAAAATAGTATGAAACACATAGTTTCAGTCTACAGGGTGCGATGGGTAAAATGTCGCTATTTGCCTTGTAAAATTTTGCAAAGTAATAATAACAAAAGAACCATTCTGTTTTCATTTAGAATTATCCACTTGGCAAGAAATACTAAAAATATTATGAAATACATAATTTCATTTAAAAATCTGGGGTAATCTAATAATTATGGCTGGTACTGTATCTGCCCACAATATATTAGTTGGTATTTCTGAATTAAGAACATGTCTAGTTTGCATCAACTTTCAGACTATCTACAACACACGTACACACAGTTTATTACTGTCAATCAGTTTGTCAAGTGCCATACATGATATTCAATTGTGTGATCAGAAGCAGAAAACTTTTCCACAGTAAGTTTCTATTTTTTTCTCCTGTAGGCTGGTAGTCAACCAAGGGTATAGAACCACGTCTGTCAAAGATGGGGGTAAGAGATAGATTCATACCTTTTTTAAGTGTTTATGCATAAGTAAATGTAATCAAGCCAACTGAAATTCAAACCAGGCTCTTCAATTTACTATAATTTTTCTTCTATGTGCATTGTCCTTTCAGGACGTAGGCGATCATGGCCTTCCACGTCTTCCTTATCCCTGGTGGTTCTTAGCACACTTTCTCCTGTTACAACACGCAACCCCTGTTCTGTCATTCACCTGCTCAGGCCCTTCAAATATGTTATTCGCTGCTTTCCCCTGTTTCTTTTTCCCTCTATCTGACCTGTTAATATCAGATTCTCCAAGCCCTCTTTCCTCATTGCATGTCCAAGGAACTTCACCTGTCTCTTCCTGATGCTCAATATTAATTTCCTTTTTGTTTCTATCATTTTCAAAACCTCATCATTGTTCACATGCTCGGTCCATGATATTCACAGCATCCTTCTGTAGAACCACATTTCAGTTGCTTTAAGCTTTTCCTTCATCTCTGATGATAATGTTCAGCATTCACTGCCATATTAAGA
Source organism: Ascarosepion bandense (assembly GCA_037127315.1). Taxonomy (NCBI): domain Eukaryota; kingdom Metazoa; phylum Mollusca; class Cephalopoda; order Sepiida; family Sepiidae; genus Ascarosepion; species Ascarosepion bandense. Next base: position 868,017 of record JBBBDQ010001380.1, on the reverse strand, counting down.
AACTGACATCACATAGCAATCCAGTACTCTCTTCTTTGTTTCTAGCGAAATTGTCTTGTTTCTTAATACTTTACTCAGCTTCTGGATCCATCCTTGTGCTTTTGAATCTCAGGAATATAAATGTATAGAAACTGCTGTGACCACAAAGTGAGGGGTCAGTTTATATTTTGATTGTAATATGGAATTTATATCCAGTACTAGTTTACCTAAAATCCATGAAAATAATAAACTGAAAATGCTTAGAATCAACAAACATTTGGCTAAGTCTAGAAAAGAAAACACTTGTTCGCATAAAAAAAAAAAAAAAATATGTAGTAAAATATTTAACAAAAATACCTTATCGGACTTGCTGCGGAATTTAGGACCACTGTCCCACCACACTAGGTGCTAGTTGTTTGTTTGTCTGACTTCTGATGGGACATTTACTGCTGTAATTTAATTTTCTTGGGAGTATTAGTAATTTCATTTACAAAAATCTATTGCAGGTAATTTTTTTTTTTTAATTTAATTTTAGAAAAAAATTTGCTGGTATTTTTACTATAAAAATGTATTTTTATACTTTCACAGGGTTTTGATCTCAGTTAGGGGGTTCCCATAGTTGGGACCCTAACATGTGCTGCCACGCCCACCAGGGGTCAAGGTGAACCTGGGAACAACTGCAATTAAGTGGTGATTCCATGTTTCTCAAGCCTTGCTGTAATATGTAGTTTATCATCATACTCAAAATATAAATGCTATCAGCCTCATTATATGCATTACAAGACAGAGTTACGAGCCTAACATCTAAACAGTTTGGAATTCAAATTTATTTTTTTTTTTTAGAATAGGTGCCAACCAAAACTACAGCAGTTAATTTGTCCTGTTATTTAGCCCATAGCTGAGGGTAAGAAGAGATGGTGTCATTTTGTTTCCTTTATTTTACTCTGCAATTATCGCAGGTTTGATTGGTTAATTTTATCCAATACAGAATTCTTATATCAGACACACACTAAGAATAGAACTCAATCGTAAGTCTCACCAGTACTCATTAACCATTACTTTTAATTATGGTTGCTAATATTTTATTAAGATGATCTAAAAGAGACAAAAATAAATATATAGTTCAAGTTTTCCAAAATGGGGATGTGCGTTTTAATGCAGTGGAACGTCAAATTGGGGAGTTGAGTTTGAATTCCAGTCAATTAATTTTCATTTATTTACGCACAAATACCCTTGGGAAAAGTATTAATCCCTCTCTTCTTTACAGTGATGGGTTAAATAACAGGACAGACTGGGTTCTATAGCCTTCACTGGCAACCAGTCCACTGCAGAAAGTAATGGCAACCTACTGTGGGATAATCTTCTGCCCAGTCAATCATGTCTCTTTTGAGACATGATCACCCAAGCGTGTTTCATGTATGGCACTTAATTGACTTTCCAAAATGAATATTATGAAAAATCAGGAATTTGCGTATTTATATGGTTTAATTTGGCCATGTCTAACTACAAAATCCTTTGCGGTCAAGTGGCTAAGGCAAATCAGATCAATTGATGGCTTTTCCTTGGTCTATAGAAGTTGCAGGTTCGAATCCTGCCGTAGGATGCATATTTTCCTTACAAGTTATATATACAGGCCAATAAATATATACAGATATATTGTTTAATTATAAAAAGCAGAGTATCTACTCAAATATGTTATCTAATGCCAATTCCATTTCATAATTTTAAAAATTTCATAAAGAAACAAAACGCCAGAAATTTAGATAGCATTGTACAAAACAAGATCACTAATAAAGAATGCAACAGCAGGGGCCAAAATAAATGCCCACTTCAAGGACTTTGTTATACAAGAAGTCATTTACAAAGCCAAAGTACATGACTTAAATGGTCAAAATAAAATATATTTGGGATCAACCAAAGACACCTTTAAGATCAGGTGGTTCAATCACAGATCTACATTTAAAATAAAAAACTTTAAAAATTGTACAAAATTGGCTAGCCACGTGAGAAATTGAAATTAAAATATGGAAAAGACCTGGACATAATGTGGAGTATAGTGAAAACAACCAAACCTTACAACAATGGCAAAATATGTAGACTGTGCCAGGAAGAAAAGTTAGAGATTATGCTATTCCCAAACAAAAATGAACTATTGAATGAATGAACGGAAATTATGATTAAGTGAAACCATACTAAAAAATACCTCTTAGGTTCATACAACCATGGATGAAAACGTTATTTCTTGTAATTTTAAAAATTGTGCGTTCAAAAATTCCCTGTTACATAAGCGTTCTTAAAAAATAAAAAAATAAAAAAATAAAAAATGGCAAAATCAGTTATTGCAAATCGCCTGAAGACACCACAGGGTAGAAACCTAGGTTGAGCAATAACTCATTTAAAATGAAGAATATATAATTGTTAGCAGCCTAAGCTTGGTGTGCCATCCTCTGTATCGCTTCCTTGTAGATATAATTGATCCACTGATAGGAAAGTCACCATCATATGTTTGAAACTTTGCCCACTTCCCATCCAATGCAACCAGATGGTGAGCCTGGATGTGGTAAGTCTGTTCACCAAGGTACCCATGTGGAGGCACTATTGGTAGCCAGGAACAGCTTGGCCTCAGACTCATCCCTAGGAGAACATACCAGTGTTCCACTAGACAATCTGATGAAGATGTTGACTTTCTGCACACAAAAAATACACTTTGGATAGGGATCAGACATATATCGGCAGGATGAAGGTTTAGCAATGGGCTCACCATAATCACCATCACATGTACATGGAATACTTTGAAGATTGTAATAAAGAGTTCAGTTCGAAATTCCTAGCACCTGAAGAAGGCTGAAGCGTACAATGGTTGAAATAATGTACAAATGGCAACAAAGATAAGGACCATGATGTAAGTAGCGTACAAAATTAAATTGATAGAAACTTTTTAACCCGCATAGATAAAGTCTTAAAGGAAAAGCATAACCAACTTTTAAAAAAAAAAAACTATCAGGAAGATACAAGATTCTCTGCAATGAGTGAAGTGAAATTCTCTGAACCAAAATCTTCAATGATGAAAATCCTAAATTGTGCCATTTGTGTTTTTTTTCTTTTTTTTTTTATAATTAGTTGAATTGTAATTTCTTATTCCACAACAACAAAAACAAAAGTTTTGTGATTTTTAACCATTTAATTTTCATGTTTCAGGATAGCCACTTTATTGTGTTGCTTTAAAGAGTTAACGTACATCGAATGATTAAGAACTTTTGAAATTTCATAATTATCATTTATGAGATTAAACAAATGTTGTATTCATAAGAATTAAAAAAGGATTTAGCAAATCAATTCATTGATTTAAAAAATCTAGAAACTTCAAACTTCAATAACATTTATGGATTAAAATATTTGCAAAATCAGTTTTCAATAATTAATCAGTTATTTTCAGAAACCAATGTTAAACTATTTCAGTTGCATCAGCTGAGAAATAATTACTTTTGTAGTTAGTTATATTTAAAATATCAACAGGCAAATTAAAAAAAACTAATTTAACAAAACTCTTGAGAACTGGTCAGCAAATAGTCATTTTAACCCTATTAATTTTTAACTAGTTTTTTTTTTTTTTTTTGATCATATCACTCTGCAAAACGGTGGTGCCACTGATGTGAAGGGGGCCACATAAGAGTAAAAAGAATAGACAAGAGGAGATTACGCAAGAGAAGGATGAGAATACAGGTGAAAGGTAGAAAGAAAGGAAAAGATATACAGGGTGATGTAGAAAGAACTGGAGTCAAGTGGTTAAGAGATGGGTACTGACATTGCATTTAAATTCCTGGATGTTATAGCTGTCAGGAAAGCAAGGGTATGAAAGCAAGTTCTACAGGTGGTAAGAGCGAGAAAAGAAGCTGCTGGAGTAGAATTGTCATCTGTATTTGGTTGATCTGTGAATGGGTGGGACCCAGTTGCCAGCCTGGTTGTACAAGAAAACACCTGTGGCAGGGGCACCAGTGACTTATGTTCATCGGAGCAGAAGCAATAAAAATATCTACAGAACAGACAGAGGGAAGCCACATCCTGCCGGTGAGAGAGTGGCTGGAGTCTAGCTACCAGGTCAGTAATTATCACATTACTGATTCTCCTTTGGAGCCTGTCAAGAACACTGAGATGAACAGTGGGTGTGCCTGACAATAAGGAATGGTCATTATCAGATGTGCATTGCGATGCAGTGGATATTGGCTTGGAACGACAAATCGGGGAGCCAAGTTGGAATTAAAGTTGAATTCCTTGCATTCACTTAGGCGCAAATACCCTTAGGAAAGGTATTAATCCATCTCTTCTCTCCAGTTATGGGTTAAACAACAGGACAGACTGGGTTCTATAGTCAACCACCCTACCACAGAAAGGAATGGCAACCTACTGCGAGATAATCTTCTGCCCAATCAGTCAAGACTCTTTTGAGACATGATCGCCCAAGATTGTATCACGTATAGCACTGAACTGACTGACTGAATATAATAGTTGGGAACATGATTAAAACTTCTACAGAGCATAAAATGGGGGATCCGTTTTCTATTGTTATAAAGTAATAAACTGATCCCCCACTAATTATACTTAACATAAGAATGTAACATAATCTCTCTCTTCTCCTTGCAGTTATGAGTTAAACAACTTGGACAGATTGGGTTCTGTAGCCTTGGCTGGCAACCAGTCTACTGCAGAAAGCAATCGCAACCTACTGCGGGATAATCTTCTGCTCAGTCAGTCAAGACTCTTTTGAGACATGATCGCCCAAAGGGTGTATCATGTATAGCACTTAACTGACTGACTGAATGAATGATCAGATTCTGTGGAAAAACATAATTGTCTATGTCTTGAAAAAACATGAGATCTTAGAGAAATAAAAATATATATTGTTATGTCGTGAGTAAGAATAAATAACTCAACAACAGGAATAGGCTAATTGTTGTATTCCGTGAAAATAGTATTTACAAAGGTTATTAGTATCCAATACAAGAATAAGGGTTAATCGTCTCAACCGTCGTAGGACGTAGTATGAGCAATGGGTACTTCCGGGTCGTCACCGGAAGTCTACGACTGACTTGTCGATCGGCTGCTCGGCACACTCTCTTACGTAGATGCCACCATTACTTTACATAGTAATGGAATAGTCCATTATAGCCGAATAGGCGCGGGCGTCCCAACATATATAAAAAGTTATATTCAACTTTCACAGACTATACAAAGGCATTTGATAAAATATGAGAGAAAGTCAGTTAAGTGCCAAATGTGAGATACACTTTGGGTGATCATGTCTTGAAATAGACATGACTGACTGAGCAGAAGATTATCCCGCAGTAGGTTGCGATTGCCTTCTGCAATAGACTGGTTGCCAGCCAAGGCTATAGAACACAATCTGTCCTAGTATTTGACTCATAGCTGGAGGGGAAAGATGTATTATATTATTAAGTAGTAATTAGTGGGGGATCAGTTTATTACTTCATAACAATAGAAAACCGATCCTCCACTTTACGCCGAGTACAAGTTTTAATTATGTTCCAACTTGTTTTTTCTTCACTAAGAAATATTCAGTCAGTCATTTAAGTGATACATGCTTAGGCGATCATGTCTCAAAAGAGACATGACTGACTGAGCAGAAGATTATCCCACAGTAGGTTGCCATTGCTTTCTGCGCTAGAATGGTTGCCAGCCAAGGCCATAGAACCCAATCTGTTGTATTATTTAACCCATAACTGGAGGAAAGTGACAAATTAATAACTTTCCCAAGGGTATTTGTGTGCAAGTGAATGCAAGGAATTCAACTGGAATTCAAACTTGGCTCCCCAATCCCTTGTTCCGTGTTGATATCCACTGCACTACAACGCACATCCTTAGTTTTATTCTCATGAGAGAAAGAATTCTTTGAAATATTAAGAAAGCTTGGTCTACATGGAAAAGATAATCAAATAACCTATCACGTCAATTAGGAATAAACAGTTTATGTGTAGATAGAAACTGAGCCAGGTAAATGCACCAAAACTACAAAGTGGAGTACGACAAGGATGTATTTTCCCATTGGGTTTATTTCACCTGTACAGAATGATACTTCCAAGAGAACCAGGACTTCTTATTAACAGCATACGTTATACAGGTGACACTCTGTTGATGGGAGATTCAGAAAGACAACCAAAAGAACTATTAGATAAGGCAGTCAAAGAAAGCAAGAAGAAAGGACTACTCATTAACAGTAAAACAGCAAAATGGAGAGTCCACCAGCTACGTAACAAGCAATTGAGGAAATTTCACTATCCGGACAGTGCAGTAGCAGATGATGGAATTAGTTAAAAGAGAAAACAGAGAAACTGAAGATGAAAGTAAAGACAAGTCAAAAATTAACGATAATGATTGACAATGACTCGTCTAACGCCACTGATGTGCAGGGGGCTACGTAATAGTGAGAAGATTGGAAAAGAGAAAGCCGGAAACCACATCCTAAACAAGGAAAAAGGGATGAGCCTCTTCACCTGTTCAATAGACATGGGTGGAGTTTGAACTGGGCGATAGACCTATCTACTCCAATTGAAAAAAAGAACAAAGTGAGAAGATTGGAAAAGAGAAAGTCGGAAACCACATCCTAAACAGGGAACAAGGGATGAGCCTCTGCACCTGTTCAATAGATGTGGGTGGAGTATGAACTGGGCGATAGATAGATCTATCTACTCCAATTGAGAAAACAAAAAAAAAAACAAAGTGAGAAGATTGGAAAAGAGAAAGCCGGAAACCACATCCTAAACAGGGAACAAGGGATGAGCCTCTTCACCTGTTCAATAGACATGGGTGGAGTTTGAACCGGGCGATAGTTTAGTCCATCTCCTCCAGTTATAAATAAATAATAAATGAAGATGAAATATAATAAAAAATGAAGACAAAAGTAAATATGATTAAAAAATTAACCATAAAGATTGATAATGCTTCATCTAATACAAAAAGAAGATGGAAGTAAATACGAGTCAAAATTTCTTATTTATGGAACTTTGTCTCTGTGTGTGTGTCCATTAGCTATAGACTCCGAAACGGCTAAACCGATTTTCTTGAAAATTTACACAGTTGTACTATAAGTGTCTGCGAATGTTCTTAGCTAGGTTTTGTGTTGAGGTACCCCTGATAAATATCAAAAATGGATAATCGAAAAAATCGGGTTATAGAAGGAGTGGTCCGACTTTAATCAAATTTGATACACTCATAGACAAAGACATAAGAAATGATATTCAGAAGTTTCAAAGTTGCAGTTCTTACAATCGTGCAGAAAATCAATAATATATATATATATATAAAAAGCAAGATGTTTGTGTGTGTGTCTGTTTATCTGCCTGTATGTCTGTATTTTCTCAGCCCTTTTATTTTAGTTTTTGCTTCGGGTTTGGCTCTAATTAGGTATTTTTTTTTTTTTAAAATCGTGTCACCCCAAGCAAGGCATTCCACTGCCACTATAGCACAGGGGGTTACATAGAGGGATTGGGTATAGGAAATGTCAGAAGGAGGGTGATAGATGACTTAGGATGTACATAGGGAGAGAGTTAGAGAGAGTGGGTATGAGTTAGTGTGTTAGGAGGTGTCTATTGACCTTACATTTAAACTCCTGAAGGTTGTAGCCGTTGGGGAAGCAAGCATGCGGTAGGGAATTCCACAGGCGGGAAGTGCGAGAAACGAAACTGTTGGAGTAGAAATTGCGGTTACATTTCATCGGTCTCACTGTAAAAGCGTGGGATCTAGTTGCCAATCTAGTATCTCGTGCAAATTCACATCTAGTGGGCACTAGTGATTTAAGTTCGTCAGAGCAGAAGCCATGAAAGTATTTATAGAAGAGGCACAGGGATGCCACGTCACGCTGGTGAGAGAGATACTGCAGGCAGTCAGCCAAGTCGGTATCAATCACATTACAGATTCTTCGCTGTATTTTGTCAAGAACCCCGAGGAGAATAGAAGAGGCACCCGACCAGATGTGGCAGCAGTATTCAATACACGGGCGGATGGTGGATTTATATAATTGCAGGATAGATTCAGGCAGAAAGAATTTCCGGGCCCTGCACAGAGATCCGACTTTCATAGCTGCGGATTTAGCAATGGATTAGACGTAGTCATTCCACGTGAGGTCCGCTGAGAGTGTCAGGCCAAGCAGGCGTAGTGATTTACTCTCTGGGAGGCAAGCCTGTTCCATGCTAATGGGAGGGAGGTGCAGTTGTCTGTGGTGGTTAATTGACAGCAGCTTCATTTTGGAAGAATTGAATTTTATGAGCCATTTCTTACCCCAATCCACCACGGATTGGAGGTCCTTCTCAAGCTCGGCAGTGAGGGTTGCCTTATCACTTCCACCAGATTTTTGATCGAGGCGAGAGTAAACTGTGGTATCATCGGTGTACATGCCTACTTGTGATCTTATGGTATTGGGGAGATAATTGATACAGATTAGAAAGAGCGTAGGACCTAGGATAGAGCCTTGGGGTACACCTGTGTTTGTAGGGTAGTTCTGGGAGGCATGTCCGTTTAATACCACCTTCAGTGTGCGGTTAGAGAGGAATGACCGGATTAAGTCCAACAAAAGTCCAGTTATGCCATAGCTTCGCAGTTTCTGTAGAAGGCCGGCATGCCATACTCTGTCGAATGCTTTAGAGATATCCAAGGTGACGGTTCGGGCTTCACCATTCTTGTCGAGAGTCTGGTATATATACTCGGTGATGGTCGTTAGCATGTCAGCAGTGGACCTGGTGAAGCGAGAGCCATACTGTTTGTCTGAGAGGAGCCCGTGGGCTGTGAGATGCTGAACAACCTCAGCATTGATAATGGCTTCGAACACTTTGCCGAAGATCGGAAGAAGGCTGATGGGGTGGTAATTTGTGGGGTCCGATGGTTCACCAGTGTTCTTGAATATTGGAACCACAGAAGAAGACTTCCAACAGGCAGGAAAGCAGGAGGAAGATAAGCAGAGGTTGTAGAGCTTAGAAAGGATAGAGGAGAGTTCAGGGGCACAATTCTTCAAAACTATGACTGGGATTCCATCCCCACCACTTGCTCAGCCATGATACAATTTACTCAGAGGACTTACATAGTTTTCAAAATTCAGTTTACAATGAAAAAAACTTATTTGATATCGATACCAGGAAATCACAATTTGATTTACATCCATTCATTTTTCTTTCAGTCTACGGTTTCGCTTTAACTGGAAACAACTATTGCTTGTTAGTCTTTCATGCCAACATCCCTGGAGTCTGAGCTCCAGGACTATGGATTAGTTTTAATGCTTTCATTATACCCAAGCAATATATATATATTTATTTTAGGTGCGATTGGTAAATTGTCGCAGTTATTTTATTATTTCAAATATTCTTTAGGCTGAGTCTGAGCTCCAGGACTATGGATTAGTTTTAAATCTTTCATTATACCCAAGCAATGCTGGGCTATACTGCTAGTACAAAATTAAGATGAAAGTAAATACAAGTTGAAAATAAATATTAATGCTTGACAATGCTTCTTTTAACAAAAACTTATGAACTAATTACATACCAGTTAAAATTGGTTGTTCTGGTTGACAATGCTTCATCTAATAGAAGTGATGATGAATGTAAAAAACAAATCAAAAATTAATATTAATTACTGACAATGCTTCATCTAAAAAATAGGGAAAATGAAAGTAAATACTAGCCAAAATTTTATAATAAATATCGACAATGCTTCATCTCATATAAAATAAAGTTGAAAAATTAATAACAACACATTGAAGAAAATTATGATGTTGAAAGCAAATTATAGCAAGACAACTCGCTATAATTGACAGGTGTTTATTGTGTAGGGTAGTAAAAGTAGCCAATGAATCTGTGGTAATATATGCTTGGGCAATCATGTCTTAAGACAGACATGACTAACTGGGAAGAAGTTTTTCTCACAGCAGGTTACCATTACTTTTTGTAGTAGACTGGTTGCCAAACAAGGCTATAGAACCTAATCTCTCCTGCTATTTAACCCATGGCCATTACCAATTTGAAATTGGCTATCTGATTTTTCATTCTGGGCTGATATCCACTTCACCAAAACACACATCCAAAACACAAATTCTAATAAAAAATTGCAATAATATTTGACAATGATTTGTCAATTAAAAAATGATGATTAAAGTTGTCATCATCTTGCAGCCTTGGCCGAGATAGAACCCACTACACTCCTCTAGTATTCCCTGTGCATTTGGAACCCTGGTGCAATTTGTAGTGAAATTCATAATCTTGACAAATAGCTGAATACTTGATGCTTTGCCAGGGCTACCAAGGGTATTTTTATCTAGACACCAACACTAGATAGGTTGCTTCCAGGCCCCATCCTGTTATTTAACCCATAACTGGAGGGAAGTGACAGATTAATACCTTTCTCAAGGGTACTAGTGCTATAGTGAATGCAGGGTACTCAACTGGAATTCGAACTCAGCTCACCAATTTCTCCTTCCAAGCCGACATCCACTGCACCACGACGCACATCTGTCACTGAACTCTTACAGTGCCTGGTATTCCCAAGTGGTCACCCATCTAAGTACTGACCAGGCTCACATTGCTTAACTTTAGTGATCAAACGAGAGAGAACCGGTGTATTCAACGTGATATGCCGTAAAAGTACTGACTAATTGTTAATAGTTAAAGGTAATAGTTTACAATGCTTCATTTCAGAGAAAATTAATTATTAATGCTGCTAAAGCAAATTGTAGGCCAAGAGTGATCATGGAATGAAGTGATGGTTTTAAGGTTAGATATGATCAATCTTCTCTAAGGTAAATAGGAAACTAAAACTCATTCAGTGGAAATCCTTTATTTCCTGTCTACACTATTGACTTACTGTCAGAGATTGTTAGCCTGAGAAATTTGCAATGAAAAAACAAGCGAATGAATGAAGATGAAGATATATATGAATTAAAATTCACCATAACAGTTGATAAAGCTTCATCTGAGGAAAAAACAGATGGAAATTTTTTTTTATGATAAAAATAATCTTGAATAAAATGTGAATTCTTATCCAGGGTTCCAAATTGGTTGTGACAACATGATTGAGTCAATCTAATAAGAGAAGGAATATGTGAATTTATCTCAATCTCAAATTTCTGTTTTTGAGATTTTTGAAGTCCACTATTGTAAGTGGGGGACTCGGTCAGTCAGTTAAGTGCCATACACAACCATGTCTCAAAAAAGACATGACTGACTGGGTAGAACATTATCCTGCAGTAGAGTGGTTGCCAGCCAAGGCTATAGAACCCAATCTGTCCTATTATTTGACTCATAGCTTGAAAGGGAAGAGATGTATCATATTATTAAGTAGTAATTAGTGGGAGATCAGTTTATTACTTTATAACAATAGAAAACAGATCCCCCACTTTATGCCCAGTACAAGTTTTAATTATGTTCCAACTTTTATATTCAGTCAGTCAGTTAAGTGCCATGCGCGATACACACTTTGGGTGATCATGTCTCAAGAGAGACATGATTGACTGGGCAGAAGATTATCTCACAGTAGATTGCCATTATTTTCTGTGATAGACTGGTTTGCAACCAAGGCTATAGAACCTAATCTGTCTTGCAATTTAACCCATAGTTGGAGGGAGAAAGGATGGATTAATACCTTTTCCAAGGGTATTTGCACATAAGTGAATGCAACATATTTAACTGGAATTCAAAATCAATATTAACAGTCATAGTTATGATTGATAGTTCTTATGCCACCTGCTTGCATTGTTAACTATATGAAAATGGGTAGAGGGTTTGTAGTCAAGAAGAGCTGAGCTGTTAGATATGGTAGAGGTGATCCCAAGTGTTACCGACCTACCTAAACCATGCAAGTGAATCTCTGAATAAAACACACAGTAGGCCTTAGTCATTTTTTGTCGGTCAATGAAATTAACAAGAATGGAGACACAATAGGGGGTAGTCTTTTGTCAGAGCAAAGTTGATTGAGAGCCCTGCCATGGCATCGCTCTGTCTTTTCTGCAAGTATTTTCATGGTGGCTGCTCTAGTACACTTTTTTTCCATGGTACCTCATTCACACTAGTTTTTCGGTGTGCTGCTGGATTGGCACCTGGATCCAAATTTTTTTTTTTTTTTATTCATATCACCCTGAGCAAGGTGGTAACATTACTGATGTGCAGGGGACTACATAAGAGTAAAAAAAATTAGATAGGAGGAAAGTAAAAAGAAAGACAAACCAGTTAAGGATGGGAATACAGGTGTGATGAGAGTTGCAAAGGTGGAGAGAAATGAAAGGATATACAGGGTGGTGTAGAAAGAACTAGAATCAAGTGGTTTAGAGATGAGTATTGACAATGCATTTGAAGTGGTTAAATGTGGTTGCTACTACTACACTAACAGTTTAATTTCTTGCACTTTCCACCAGTGCAGCTTCCTTCTGTTTGCTTGTTTCCCTGATGGCTGCAGTCTCCAGATGTTTACATGCAATATTTGTTTTTTGGATCCCCTTCATCTTTAGCCATTTCTTCAATACCCTCTGCACCCAGTCTTAGCTCTCACTGTGGTTGGTTGGTTGGTTGGTTGGTTCATTTAACCAGCATATGCTGGTTAAATGAACCAACATTCATTAGGTCATTTAATGCTGAAAATCATTTTGATTTGTTTTATTTATTTTATCTATACTTTTTCCATTCAAAAATGTTTTGTTGGTAATATATTTTTTATTCACATAAGTTTTGTTGGTAATATATTTTTTATTCACATAAGTTTTGTTGGCAATATATTTTTTATTCCATAATAATTTTGCTTTTGTTGGCAATATATTTTTCATTCAAAAATGTTTTCTTGGTAATATATTTTTCATTCAAAAATGTTTTCTTGGTAATATATTTTTCATTCAAAAATGTTTTCTTGGTAATATATTTTTCATTCAAAAATGTTTTCTTGGTAATATATTTTTCATTCAAAAATGTTTTCTTGGTAATATATTTTTCATTCAAAAATGTTTTCTTGGTAATATATTTTTCATTCAAAAATGTTTTCTTGGTAATATTTTTCATTCATAAATGTTTTATTGATAAATACTTTCATTGCATTTTGACCCTGGTTTGGAGGTTAACTATTGACCCAAAGCTGGGACTCTAGCAGGTGCTACCACTCCGGGTCAGGGTGGACTTGGGAAAAACAGCAATTAAGAAGTGGGTCTATGCTCCTCACAACCTCCCAGTCAGAGGCCTTGCTGCCAGATGCAGGTTACCGTCATGCACAAGACCATCCTTTTTGAGACATGATCACCCAAGCATATATCATGTAAGGCATTTCACTATTTGCCCATAGCTGGGACCCTAACAGGTGCTACCACTCCGGGTCAGGTGGACCTGAGAACAACAGCATTTAAGAGGTGGTTCCATGCTCCTCACAACCTCCCAATCAGAGGCCTTGCTGCCAGATGCAGTTTACAGTCATATCCAGGACCTTTCACTGTGGAAACTTGCTTGCAGTAAGATGATTTTAAAAAAAAAACTTCTCTTCCATGACACTTTCTTTAATAAATTACAAAGGTATATCAAACAAAACAAGCATACTATTGATTTCAGATAATATTGATGTTTTGATGACGAAATGTTTGATTAAAGAAATTGAATTTGATGCACTAGAAAAGATCTGGATATGAAACAATAGTAAACTGGTGGTAAAAAATTTAAAAATACATTGTTAAGTTTTCACTATTGTCTTGTGTTCAGTGTAGTTTTATTCAATATAAAAAAATATTATTTACTCCCAGAATCTTAGAATTCTGGAAAATCAGATTTCAAAAATCAATTCCAAAGAAAAGATATGCTTAAAACAATCCTCTCTATTATAATAAAGGCCTACATATATATCGCTCATTCAATAATGAATTAGAGCACTCTGGTTATTAGGCGTGTATAATGACAATATACATGCTAAAAAGTCTGCTTTCTTTTACCGAGCGCCCATAGCCCAGAGGTAGAATCGCCGACTGACGCCAATTCAGTCGGGTTTCAATCCTGGGTTAAAAGCAATCGGAGTCTAACCATACTGATGAGCTGTGATACAGCGAAACAGATCTGTCTGTGAATGACTATATATATATATATATATGTCTTGAGATCGTCTCTATTGGAATTTACCTGGATTGCATACCAAGTGTACTATGTCATATATATGTCCCTCCTGTCACACATGTTTTAATCACTCTGATTTTCAAGGCAGTGTCAGTTCAGATCATTCTCTGTACTACCAGTTATGAAGCTCTCTATATATATATATTAATAAATATACATATTGTTTTACATGGATGTTCACTCCCGGTCAATTTGATGCCAATGCCTAAGTCCTGACCCTCTTTTCCTTTTTCTCTTTTCCTTCTTATTTTTCATTTTTATATTTTTTTATACTTCTCTTTGATTAAAGAAATGTTTATTCCGGCAAATTTTTTTGTACCAAATGGAAGGAATCTTGTGTAGTCTGATGAAATGAGCTAATTAAGCTCATCGAAATGAATTACAATTTATAGCCAATTTAAATGACGTGTTGAGTTTTCCTTTATAAATATATATATATCTATTTATTTGTTATAAATTATATTTTAGAACATGTAAATTTTTTTTTATCTATATCAACTAAAAATTGTACATTTTGTTTCAACATTGGACTTACAATGTCTCATCAGGTGGTGTGAAAAGGAATGGAAGGTCTCTTTTCTTATATTTGGCGAGTTGTGTGCGGTATGTTAATGGGGGTTAGCGATAATGGAATAAATCTTGTAAATTGTCCGTTAGAATTTCTTCGAAATTCTGATGAGACATTTTAAGTCCAATGTCGAAACAAAACGTACAATTTGTAGTGGATATATATGAAAATATTTGTACATGTACTAAAATATAATTTTTAATAAATATTCACAGCTCTATATTATGTATCGAGCACTGTTTTAAATTAATGTTTTAGACATTGTAAATTTTTCTTCGTTCCTTATTCACTCGGATATATCTATATATATATATATATATATATATATATATATAGTGGAACCTGTTGTATGCGACCACCCCTACTGCCATCAAAAACTGGTTGCATACGACAGGTGCTCGCTCATTAAAGGCTCATAGTCATGACCTATTTGTGCCAGAAACCTATATTCCACTCACCAAAATGTACATATTAGAATCTTACCACGTAATCTGGTAATAAATAAATGAGAACATAAGAAAATGGCCTAACTTTAAAGAAATTTATTCAGCATAATTCATTTTAAAATTTAAAAAAAGCATATTTACAACAGTCAACAAGAGACCAAAATATTTATTCACAAAAAATATTTATTAAGTGGACTTAAAAAAAAGTATACGGTTTCATTTTTTTACTTAGAAGTGGGTGATAGCAAAAGAGAATCTGCTATACTACATTAAAAATATACAAAAAACTGACAGCAATCATGGGTGAGGGTAGAGAAACAGAGAGATAGAGATAGATATACCCAGATAGAAATAGAGTAGATAGATACACAAAAAAATAAAGCAACAAAAGAGATAGACATTTGAGAAAGGGACATAATTGCGATTTTCCCAATCCCTGAATTTATCCAAGTCAGTACAGAGACTGGATAAATCCCTAGAACATGTCAAATGCAATACAAGTTGTTCAAAACAGCCGATGTATGATTTTGAAGTGAACTCAGGCAATGTACATTTCAACAAGAAAAAACAGTTTGGTACAATACTACAATAACAAAACAATGAGGAAGTGTTCCTGGCTTAGATCAACTCAAAATGAAATAGATTACTCATTTAGTTTCTCCTAATTTAGAAGTTCGAAATGTACAACCAAAATGAATTTTTTTTTTTAAGGGGTTGCTTGATCAGTGATTTTCACTGATGTTAGTATCTGGTCACTTTCTGAAGGTGGTCGCTCACTAAGGGTCAATTAGCAAATCGTCTGTGCATAGAAAAACAGTTGTTAACAGCAATATATTTATATTTATTGCTTCCTGTCATGCTCAGGAGGGATAACCTGTGAGGAAAAAGCTAATAATACACTCACATTTGCCATCATTTTTTAATGACAGACGTACACTTGTTATCAAAAGGTTACAGGGCCTTGTTATTGTCAAAGTTATCAATAACTGAAGAACAGTCTGAGAGGTTTCTGTCTGAATTACTGGGATGAGGAATTCTCATTATTTGCATGCAGACACTTGTCCTCATTTTCATTGTTGTTATCACAACGTTTCAGCCTTTTTGTACCCTTTGACTTCATCAGGAGCAAGTTGATCCAGGTAACCTACAGGGAATTTTCCTTTTATTTAATCTATGGAGGTAGACTGTTCCCGTTCCATTGCTTTGTTATTGTTCGTCCTCTTTCCACGAAGTCACGACATGATCCAAGGATTGAACTCAAAATTACAAATGTGTTGGTTTGTGAATTTGGTAACACAGTAATTTTGAGTTCAATCACTGTGCTAGGCAGTGTTTACTTGGACTCAGTGTAAATAAAGTAACTGAGCACTATGAAAAATAAGAATGAGATATCCTTAGATTTGACCAGCTGAATGAGAATAGCCTCGTCTCTTGAAGAATTACACTAGTCTTAGCAATCAGTCAGTCAGTTAAGTGCCATAGGTAAAACACGCCTGGGCGATCATGTCTCGAAAGAGACATGACTGACTGGGCAGAAGATTATTCCACTGTAGGTTGCCATTGCTTTCTGTGGTAGACTGGTTGACAGCCATGGCTATAAAACCCGATCTGTCCTGTTATTTAATCCATAACTGGAAGGAAGAGACGAATTAATACCTTTCCCAAGGGTATTTGCACGTAAGTGAATGCAATGAATTCAACTGGAATTTGAACTCGGCTCCTCGATTTCTCATACCGAGCCGATATCCACTGCACCATGACGCACATCCTTAGCAGTGGTTTTCGCAAATTTGTATCTTACTGCAAATGTCTTTAAACGCTTCTTGAAGCATTAAAACAATTTTAGCAGTAGTTTTCTATAAAACAAAACAAACTTTTATATGCATGTATGCATTGTACTTTTTATATCAACCATCACTGGCGTGTAAGTAAATGCAATGAATTTAACTGGAACAAAAAATAAAAAAACCAAGTTTGAATTCTGATTGAATTTGTTGCATTCACTTATGCACAAATATCCTTGGTAAAGGTATTAATCCGTCTCTTCTCTCTCCAGCTATGACTTAAATAGCAGAACAGATCGGGTTCTATAGCTTTGGTTGGCAACCAGTCTACCACAGAAAATAATGGCAAGAAAATCTTCTGCCCAGTTAGTCATGTCTCTTTTAAGACATAATTACACAAACAAGTATAAAAGTTGAAAACATTAGTAAAACTTCTACTGGGCATAAAGTATGGGATCAGTTTTAAGGTAATAAACTGATTCACCACTAAATAATATTTATTAATATAATAATATAATCAATATTTTCTCCCTCTAGCTGCTAATTAAATAGCAGGACATATTGGGTTTTATAGCCTTGGTTGGCAACCAGTCTACTGCAGGAAAATATTCTACCTAGTCAATTAAGTCTCAAAAGAGACATGATTGCCCAAGCATCTATTACGTATGACACTTAACTGACTAATGAAAACTGACATGTGGTAGACTATAGTTTTACTTCTACTTTTCAAAACAGTCAAAATTGTTTTTTCTGAGATTATCATAGTCGTTCGTTCAATATCATTTTTAGAGAAAAATCTAAGAACAACATCAAAAAATAAAAAAAGAAAGTATTCATGATTCAATAGATGCTTCTGAATTTTAGATTTTCTCCCAAAAATGACACTGAAAGAGAAGATTTCCAACCATGAATGAGATGAAGTTGAATTTAAAGAGGCAGCTGATGGTAATCCCACAGAAGAATATTGCAGACTGTTTTGAAAAAGAGAAGTAATCCTGGGATAAGTGTGAGAGGAGAATTTTGAAGATGAATAAAGCACAAAATAAAGTTTGCTTTTAATTTTTTTTTTTTTTTTAATCACATCACCCCAAGCAAGGCAGTAAGGCCACTGGTGTGCAAGGGGCTACGTAAGAGTGAATAGATTGGAAAAGAGAAAGCCGTAAACCACGTCCTAAGCAGGGAACAAGGGATGAGCCTCTACACCTGTTCAATAGACGTGGGTGGAGTGTGAACCGGGCGATAGTTCAGTATATCTACTCCAATTGAAAAAACAAGAAAAAAGAAAAGAAAAGTGAAAAGATTGGAAAAGAGAAAGCTGGAAACCACATCCTAAACAGGGAACAAGGGATGAGCCTCTTCACCTGTTCAATAGACATGGGTGGAGTGTGAACGGCGATAGTTCAGTCTATCTACTCCAATTGAAAAAACAAGAAAAAAGAAAAGAAAAGTGAAAAGATTGGAAAAGAGAAAGCCGGAAACCACATCCTAAACAGGGAACAAGGGATGAGCCTCTTCACCTGTTCAATAGACGTGGGTGGAGTGTGAACCGGGCGATAGTTCAGTATATCTACTCCAATTGAAAAAACAAGAAAAAAGAAAAGAAAAGTGAAAAGATTGGAAAAGAGAAAGCCGGAAACCACATCCTAAACAGGGAACAAGGGATGAGCCTCTTCACCTGTTCAATAGACGTGGGTGGAGTGTGAACCGGGCGATAGTTCAGTCTATCTACTCCAATTGAAATTTTAATTGGTGGCGTACATTCCAATCAGAGCCTGTATTTGATTTGGAATAACAAATCATGTCACAACATGTGAAATCAAGAGAAAAACTTAATTTACATAATATTGATTTTTTTTTGTTTTAATTATTTGGTGTCAAGGAATGTCACTTGTAATTATATCAATGAAATTTGAGATTCAAAACAAATACAACCAAATAGCTTGTTGAGTTGACAGCAGCTAAAGACCCAAAGTGATAAAAATAATAATCCCAGATGTTCCAGGTTCTATATCCCCAACTATTGAGCTGAATCTCAGAAATCCAGGGAAGAGTCTGTGAATTCTGAGACACATGAGAAATGATATGAAACCAAATCAATGCCGAAACTGACAGTGTCAATCTAAGACGCTCTATCAGAGCATTTTATTTTTAGAGAACACACTTCAATATGGTTCCTCTGTGAATTATTATTGGTTTTATTCTTTGAATAAGATATGCAGTTGGAATGAATGCCAATATTTTCAGATCAAGTCAAAAAGAATTTATTAGGATAAGATTGTTTATTCTTCAGAGGTTTGGAAGAGAATTTTAGGGTACAGAGTTAACCATCATTTCTCATCAGAGTCTAGGCTTACGGCCATATCACGTTGAATACACCGTTTCTCGCTCAATCACTGAAATTAAGCAACGTTGAGCCTGGTCAGTACTTAGATGCCTGACCGCTAGGGTATACCAGGTGCTGTAAGCGTTTAGTGACGGATGTGCGTGCTTACGGCCATATCACGTTGAATACACCGATTGTCGCTCGATCACCGAAGTAAAGCAATGTTGAGCCAGGTCAGGACTTAGATGGGTGACTGCTTGGGAATACCAGGTGCTGTAAGCGTATAGTGACGGTTGTGCATTGTGGTGCAGTGGATATCAGCTCGGAAAGAGAAATTGGTGAGCCGAGTTCGAATTCCAGTTGAATACCTTGCATTCACTTAAGCACTGGTACCGTTGAAAAAGGTATTAATCCGTCCCTTCCCTCCAGTTATGGGTTAAATAACAAGGGTAGGACTTGGGGACCCTGCCCTTAAAAACAAATCCCAATGAATCTTGATACTTGAAAAGAAAAAAGTATTACTAGACACAAAACTTATATAAAAACAACAATAAATTGTTGAAAGAAAAAGGTATTACCAGCAATATAATAAATAAAATTTAGTTAGCATTAAATGACCCGCCAAGGTTGATATGCCAAAAAAACAAAACAACCAACCAACAATCATCAGAGTTTACTTATAATTTTCTTCTCAATTGTAAATACGTTTTGATACAAATCTCACCAACTGAAATTTTAAAAAGTGAATTTAAAAATGAGTGACTAATTTGTTTCCTACAAGTTATTAACCCATTGCATGTCATTTAAAGTTAGAAAATCTTTTTAATTGTGAGAATTTGTTGTTGTTTTTTTATATGATAATGATTAAGTAACAGTTAAATAACATACGTGATACATGCTGGGTGATCATGCCTCAAAAGAGACATGACTGACTCGGCAGAAGATTTTCCTGCAGTAGGGGTCATTACTTTCAGCATTACACTGGTGACCAACCAAAGCTATAGAACCCAATCTGTCCTGTTATTTAATCCATAGGGAGAGAAGAGTTAGATTAATACCTTTTCCAAAATAATGTGTCACATACTTGACAAGCTTGAGCAAATGGAAGACAGATCCGGGATTTGGTGGGGTAACAGGAGATAGTGTGCTAATAGCCACAAGTGATGGAGGGTGTGAAAAGCCATGATCACCCTGAAGGGACATGGCACATAGAAGAAGAAGAACCCCCTTGAATGGTAGTAGCATTTTCACTATGCTTGGGGTGAATTGATTAAAAAAAAACAATCAGTCAATCAAAAATCTTAGATATGAAATTCCCTGAATTGCAATCAGAATAATTTTTTTTCTCACATTGTAATATTTTTGTTCTGTAATAAGGCTTTAATTCAAACCTTGCTACAGTCTTAACCATGATCCCCAGGCCTTAGTATCTCTCTATGTATTAGTCTTTTTTAACATTTGTGGGGTTGAAACAGACCTGTGGCAATATAATATCATATATTATTTCAATTACTTGGTAGTTCTCAATTAAGGCTGATTATTTCAGCTATTATCTGTTTTATTATTAAATATAAACACTCCACATTATAAATAATTTATATAACTTTTTACCTTCACATTTATTTCTTAAAGGCATTAAATTAATTTGATAAAACGCTTTTTTTTTCTCACTTTCCCTGAATCACTTTTTTGCTTCGTATTTTTGATATATCTTTATTTTCTGTCTTCTCCGTTTCTTTCTCTTTTCCCTCTTTGTCACATTTATATTCCCTCTCCTTCCTCTCTCTGTCTCTCTCTCTCTCTCTATCTCTCTTCTTTTGTCTTCTCTCATTTCTTATTCTACCTTCACGTCTCACTTTCTTTCACCCCTGGTTTCTCTCTTGCTCATTAACCATCGCTCTCTTTCGTTATCTCTATTTTTTCTTTTTTTTATTTGTTACTCTCTCATTTATTTATTTCTTTTTCACTCTCTTTCTTCTCATTCCAGCTCTTTCATTTTCCTTCTGCATTGGTTTACCAATTTAAACCTGTCTATCTCTTTCCTTCTCACTTTTTTAATTTTTTCTTCTTTTTTTCATTGTTATGCTCTCTCTCTCTTTATTTTCATCACTTTTTTCTTTCTTATTCAAACCTCTTTCATTTTCTTTCTGCATTGGTTTTTCTCTTCTTCTTTAAACCTGTCTCTTTATCTCTTTTCTTCTCTCTTTTTTAATCATTACTTTTTCCTTGTTATTTTTTTTTCTCTCCATCTTTTAGTTTCTTTCATTTCCTTGGAAATTTTGTTTCTACCATCATTGAATAGCTTTGGATAATATAAAATTTAAAAACAGCACTGTTCTCTTTAAATATTTCTGACAATTACAAAATGGTAGTATTTTACCTGTTATCGAATGTGATATCATAGGTAGAACTAAATCTGATAACATGAAAGGAATTATATGAAATTTATGTCTTGCTAAAAAATTAATTATCTTAAAACATTTAAAAACCTAGCTTATTAAACAAGAGAAATGAGTTAATGGACACATGAAGATATAAAAATAAATATCTACTTAAATACATTGATCTAGATTAACTAAAGATTGGTTAATAGTGATTCATAATTAATAATTGGTGATTAATAATTGATAACTGATAATTTTTATTTTAATCTTACAATGTAAATTATAAATATTTTTCTTTTAGAAAAAGTACAAGTAATCTCTTTTTTAATATGAATGATTCATATTTACAACTGTAAGACATTGTTTCTGCATATATAGCAAAACAGATCTGTCTGTGGATGACTATATTATGCTCTCACACTCTGACTGAGCACTTTGGAGGAATGGTAGACTTTGAAAAAACAGTAGCTACTCTAGCATCTATGCATTGTTCATTCAGTAATGAATTAGAATATTCTCAGTGACTGGTGTATGAATACATGGCATATCACATGCTAAAAGTCTGAACACCCATAGCTCAGAGGTAGAATTGCTGACTGACAGTCGGGTTTCAATTCTGGGTAAAAAGAAATCGGATGTCTAACTGTACTGATGAGCTGTCTGCAGATGACTATATATATATATATATATATATATATATATATATATATAATTATAAAATTAAATTTAATCCTTAATTAAGAATACATTGCAACACGCAAATTTCTATGTTTCAAGAACTCTACTTTGTCATCAGGCAATGTTTGATCATAGTTGTGAAAATGATTATGTGATATATTGTCTTCTACATGTATATATATACGACTGTTAATATATTGTTTTCTCTCTCACTCTCTCTCTCTATATATATGCAATAAATACAACTGTAATATATTGTTTTTTGTATATATGTATATTCACACACACAAATCATATTTTAAATACCATATAAATTACCATATACGTGAAATTAATTGTAATCTTAGTAGAATATAGCTATATACATATATTCATATTATATATATATATATATATATATATATATATATATATATATATATATTCACACAATATAGATACATATATTGTGTGTGTGTATATATATATATATATATTTGCACACACAAATCACATTTTAAATACCATATAAATTACCATGGAGGTGAAATTAATTGTAATCTTAGTAGAATATAGCTATATACATATATTCATATACATATTAAATATATATATATATATATATATTCACACAATATAGATACATATATTTTGTGTGTGTGTGTATATATATATATATTTGCACACACAAATCACATTTTAAATACCATATAAATTACCATATAAGTGAAAATAACTGTAAGCCCAGTATAATACAGCTATGCCAAGAACCAGATATGTTTATTAAAATTTACATTACGTAACATTCAGTATATACATAATAAGCACCTGAAGACTGCATTGTGCATAAAAATTCTAGTTTTGCTGTTGTCGAGGGATAATATGTATAAATTACATTATATATTGCATATATGCATATATTGTGTGTGTATGTGTGTATATATATATATATATATATAACATAGTGATGATCCACGTATACTGTCTTAATATGTATAAGAAAAACTACTAAAAATTGTAAGTTTAAAAATGTATTTTTTTGACAGTATTTGTTTATTTCTGTTATTATATTTTATATTTCAGACCGTCTTTGGTCCTTCATCAGAATCAAATGATTTTAAAATTTAAATTAGAAACGTATTTCACGAGAGCGTCCATGGAGAGAGATTGTTTACATACATAAATCACATTTTAAATACTGTATAAATGAAAATAACTGTAATCCTAGTATAATACAGCTATGCCAACAACCAGATATGTTTATCAAAATTTACATTATATAACAATCAGTACATAATAAGCACATGAAGATTGCATTGTGCATAAAACTTCTAGTTCTGCTGTTGTTGAGGGATAATATGTATAAATCTAAGAATAAACTTAATAGCTTTGTTGTTTACATTAAACACTGTTCACCAGTATGATATATATATATATATATATATATATATATATATATATGGTCGGGTGATTAGAACATTCGTTTTCTAACCATGAAGCCCGGGTTCGAATCTCACCAATATTTTTTGATGTTATCTCTCTGAAGAGGGGATTCCAGCGTGCAGCACCTTTGGAAAGTGCATTAAAATCATACCACGTGATGACCCAAGCCTTGTGAGTGAATTTGGGTCGTCATGATTGTGCTAGCTCGTCATGATTGTTTATTTATTTATTGTTAATAGCTTAAATGTTCTATGTTTATTGTGTGTTAATATTTACTCTTTGATAATGGCTTGTGTGAGCTGAAAGCTTAGACCTGATAAAAAAATCAACAATTACTGTGATTTTTTGTTGTCTTTCAACGATATCACCATCAAGTATATCAGACGGTATGAACGGTTCCTACACAAAATTAATAGACAAAACTTGTCTATATTATTCAATGAAACCTGCATTAATGAAAAAATGCTGCCTATATACATATATATATATATATATATTAGTCATCCACATACAAGCCTGTTTTACTGTATCACAGCTCATCAGTGTGGCTAGACATCCATTTGCCTTCAGTCGTAATTAAAACTCGAGTGATTTAGTGTCAGCTGGAGTTGCTAACCCCTAAGCCATAGGCACATGGAATCAGAGAAGGGAAATTTTAACATGTTGTATATAAGCAGTATATACACATGCCAGTCATATACATATATATATATATATATATTTATATAATAATGGACTCTCCCATCGATTTCGATGTATGAGGGTCTAACCTTAGTAAGACATCCACACAGAGATTTGTTTATAGTGGTGAAGGCATTGTGTAGTACCATCCACACTTTTTGGAACTGCTGATAACAAACAATCGGTGCAGAAGTCTACCACAGATCGGATGTACAGCAGACCTCAGTTATTTAACCCATAACTGGAGGGAATGGACGGATTAATACCTTTAAGTGAATGCAGAGTGTTTGACTGAAATTGGAACTCGGCTCTCCAGTTTCCCTTTCCAAGCCGACATCCACCGCACTTTAACACACATCCGTCCATAAACGCTTACAGCACCTGGCATTCCCAAGCGGTCACCCATCTAAGTACTGACCAGGCTCAATGTTGCTTAACTTTGGTGATCGAGCGGGAACCGGTGTATTCAATGTGATATGACCGTAATTATATATATATCTATAAACATACACTGTTAAATCTAACAGACAATGAATGAAATTTGAACCCAGGCCTCATGGTCAGAAAGTGAGGGTTCTAATCACCTGCATCTATCCTCTTCATGACAATTTCCTCAAACTACGGACTTGAAGAATTCTGATTTATTTTACTAAAAAGAGCAAAATCACTTCCAACGGCTAAATTCATGAATAAATTCCTTATCTTGTTGAGTTAAAATATCTTGTGTTTCTCTGTCATTATCATCGTTCATTAATATTCTGGGTCAAATCAAATGTTCATTTTACCCCTAAGCCCCATGCCACGATACATGGACAAATAAACTTTTTAAAAGTTATGAAACCTTTTGTCTACAAATTGTATGCTCAGGTGTCTTTTCACACACACAGACACACACACAAAAATTCTAAATTTGTTATTCTTAAAATTTTTTTAACACCATTTTTTATTGCATACTAGTGGGCCCTTGCAATAAAAAATGATGGCAAAATATTTGTGAGGATTTTATATATATATATATATATATATATATATATATATGATTCCATATCACCTATGGCTTAGTGGGTAGCGACTGACTGACACCAAATCAGTTGAGTTTCAATCCCGGCCAGAAGCAAGTGGATGTGTCTAGCCACACTGATAAGCTGTGATACAGCAAAAAAGGCTTGTATGTGAATGATAAATATATTATACTCTCATTAAAATTGAGCTCTCTAGAGAAGAATTTTAAAAATAGTTTCCACTTTTGTGATATAAGCAATACTCTTCAGAAATGAACTGAGTTCCTTCGGTGAATGGTATGTGTATACACTGCTTATATACAACACATGAAAATTTTCTTTCTGATTCCATGCGCCTAAGCCCCATGCCACTATACATGGACAAATACACATTTTTAAAAAAGTTATGCAACTTTGTCTACAAATTATGTGCTCAGGTGTCTTTTCACACACACACACGTATCTTTTATTGCATACAAGTGGGCCCCTGTCATAAAAAATGATGGCAAAATATTTGCAAGGATTATATACATATATATATAGATATATATATATAAATAAAATAAAAAATGTGAGAGGCTGTGAACATTTTCCTTAAAGTGTATATTTATTGTTTTTGTTATTATACATGTTATGATACTTTAAGTGTTTATAATGGTATTTGTGATGCTACACGTGTTTCAAGTCTAAAATTGACTCTCTTCAGACGAATAAATTTGTGGCTTTACGTATCAAGTTCCTATATATTAGTCATCCACATACAAGCCTGTTTTGCTGTATCACAACTCATCAGTGAAGCTAGACATCCACCTGCCTCCAGTCGTGATTGAAACTTGACCGATTTAGTGTCAATCAGAGTCAGTAACCCCTAAGCCATAGGCGCATGGAATCAGAGAAGGAACATTTTAGCATGTTATATATAATTGATATGGATGTGTGTTGCAGTACAATGGATATTGGCTCGGAACGAGAAACCGGGGAGCCGAGTTCGAATTCCAGTTGAATCCATTGTATTCACTTATGCGCAAATACCCTTGGGAAAGGTATTAATCCGTCTCTTCCTTCCAGTTATGGGTTAAATAGCAGGACAGATTGGGTTCTATAGCCTTAGTCGGCAACCAGTCTACCGCAGAAAGCAATGGCAATCTACTGTGGGATAATCTTCTGCCCAGTCAGTCATGTCTATTTCGAGACATGATTGCCCAAGTGTGTATCACGTATGGCACTTAACTGACTGATATAAAATTGATATGTACACATGCCAGTCACCAAAAGAACTCAATATGTATAGTAAATCCTTCTTTGAACACTACAGAATTACAAACAAAGAACAGTACCAAAAACAGAAAACAATATTACTTGAGTATTATAGACTGTCAGTCAGTTAAGTGCCATACATTGATACACGCTTGGGCGATCATGTCTCAAAAGAGACATGACTGACTGGGCAGAAGATTTTCCCGCAGTAGGTTGCCATTGCTTTCTGCGGTTGACTGGTTGCCGACCAAGGCTATAGAACCCCATCTGTCCTGTTATTTAACCCATAACTGGAAGGAATGGGCAGATTAATACCTTTCCCAAGGGTATTTGCGCGCAAGTGAATGCAATGAATTTGGCTGGAATTCGAACTCGGCTCCCCGATTTCTCGTTCCAAGCCGATATCCAATGCACCACAGTGCACATCTATTATAGACTGCAACAATCATTAAAATGGATAGCACATGTAACGTAAAGAGAACATGATGCAACCAAGATGCTGGCATTCAAGAAAGAAAACCCTCATTAATAATGGAAAGAGCAATAACAGCTACTGGACTTGAGAAACCAATTTTCTTCAAAATAATTTATAAATTTTATCCAACTACAATACTAGTTGCCCAGTCAATGAATGCTACATGTTTCCCTATAAGGAAATTATAAGAACAGATACTACAGCTTGATCCCAGTCAGATGGCCAGGAAGTGAAGCAAGATCTTACTTGAATATCACTGACTGCTTGTTCAAGGAATATCAAATGTTTCCTTAAAAGAAAACATCTAATATTACCATTACAATATATATATATATATATATATATATATATGTTTTTTTTCTAAACATATACTGTTGAATACAAGATACAATGAATGTCTATTATGTTTAATCATGAGCCATTCTAAACATTGTATTTTGGCTTTAATTTCAGGTGAAAATAAAGACAAAAATTCTCCAACATTTGGAAAATTTTTTATAATGTTGGTTCTAAGCTTTCAGCACACATGAACCATCTTCAGAGAGGTTGCAAGGACATTAACATAAAAACATCCACCATCAAATCTTGTGTTGACATAAAACTTTGGTAAGCAATGATAAAAGTTACCAAAAATAGCAAACACAGTTCGTAAATTCGTAATGCGGTTCTATGACATCACACCGTGTGAGAGCTCAATATATATATATTTAAATGCAATGAAATGTGTTATGACTAGATTTAAATGTGATTTTATTAAATGTGGGTTGTTTGGGTTTAATGTAGATGGCCTCCAATATCTGAAGGTTCTTTTTACTGTGTGTATGAGTGAGGATTATTTTATTGTTGACTAAAATCTCTCTGAAGATGGCTAATGTGAGCCGAAAGCTTATAACCAACTTAATAAAAAATTATCCAAATGTCAGAGAATTTTTGTCTTTATTTTCACCTGAAATTAAAGCCAAAATACAAAGTTTAGAATGGCTCATGATAAAACAAAATAGACATTCATTGTCTCTTATATTTAACAGTTTATGTTTAGAAAATTATTCGCTGCCTCGATACAATATATATATATATATATATATATATATATACACAAGTATTGTTAGAATAATATTCCTTGTCCAAAGAAACACTATTTTTCCAAAAGTGCTCAATACAAAAGTAGAGCTAATAATATTATTTATTCATAAATTATAACATGGATATGTCACAATATCACTACAAAAGTAGCCATTTTGTTTCAACATGTTTGTGTCTTGTCAAGTGATGTGATGGTTCTTAAATGAATCTTTAATCTTAAATGAAGCTTTCATTTAAGAACCATCACATCACTTGACAAGACACAAAAGTGTTGAAACAAAATGGCTACTTTTGTAGTGATATTGTAACATATCCATGTTATAATTTATATATATATATATATATATATATATACACATCAAAGAACAAAATACTTGCTACTCAGGTTTCAACAATACCAGTCTCTTCAGGCAGTAAGGACTGGCAGCATTTCTTGATGAATAATAATAAGATATATATATATATACACACATCAAAGAACAAAATACTTACTTGCTACTCAGGTTTCAACAATACCAGTCTCTTCAGGCAGTAAGGACTGGCAGCATTTCTTGATGAATAATAATAAGATATATATATATATACACACATCAAAGAACAAAATACTTACTTGCTACTCAGGTTTCAACAATACCAGTCTCTTCAGGCAGTAAGGGCTGGCAGCATTTCTTGATGCTACTATACACACACTATCCTGCGTATCCTGAGATCATGTGTATAAAACAGCATCAAGTATGTGTCTGTATATATATATATATATAATTTTGGGAGATTAGTTGCTTACACTAGTATGGTTACAACATCTTTGGTTTCATCAAGCAATATGCATTAAAGTTAATAAAAATTGCCCGATGAAAATGCAAAGGTTGAAACCATGACCGTGTAATTGACTGATCTCCCCAACTTAAATATCTAAAATCTCTACGTGTTCAAAATTCACTCCTTTCAAACATACATTGAGCTTTTTCTGATACATTTGTTTAATGGTCTAATCTAAATTTATTTTAAATCTAACCTATAACTGTTTAGTATATATATATATATATATATATATATATATAGAGAGAGAGAGAGAGAGAGAGAGAGAAAGAGAGAGATAACTTGACAATAAGAAAGAGATTTTATCCTATGGTTAAATAAATCTCCTTTCGTACTAACCCCAGTTAGTATTCTGAACTGGTGATAGGTTTATACATTTAGTGCACCCTGTACAGGTATTAATTTCCTACTACAGTTCAAGAAAGCATGGACACCAGCCAATTTGGTGCCAGACATTTGGACACTAAGAAAAAAATTTTTGGTTGGTTGGTTCCTTATCACTCAAATGTAGAACTTTAAAAAACTTTAAAACTAACTTTATTGAAAGACAAAAACATTAAATCAGTTAAACACTAAAAAATCTAGCAGCCATATTTTGCTCGTAAAAATGAAAATTTAAAAATATGGCATTAATGGTAGGAACAAAAAAAATAACAAAATGAGGAGGAAGTTTTCATGTTTCCAAATATACCAAAATAGATTCGGCACCCAGACAGCTGCGCCAAAATATACCAAACTAAAGAAAGTATGTTGGATCTTTTTTTTTAAAGAAAAAAACTAATTATTGCTTATTTTATTTATCTTTTTCTCATGAAAAATAGTTCTCTGGATAGACGATGAAACAAATGAGTCAAAGGTCAACCAAAAAACATTAAAAAAAAATAGAGAATGGTATTTCAACCACCATCATTTTTAACAAAACTAAACTCAACATGACTTACCATATTTTGTGCAGATGGTGTCTACTTGCTTTCTGTGCATTATGCCAGTGGACACTTGACGTAACAGGTATGGATATTTTTTTTTTTTAATCGTTTCACCCCATGCAAGGTGGTAACACCACTGATGAACAGGGGGCTACATAAGAGTAAAAGATTAGATAGGAGAAGAGTAAAGTAAAAGATAAACCAGTTACAGGGGGTGTCAGAGAAAAGAGCAAGAGAAGATTAATAGTCTGGAATTTTTTACTGTGATTTTTGGATGACGAGTTATTTGCAAGAGAGTCTGCAAGTAGGTTGGCCATGTCTTTTTTTGGGGGTTATTTTGTTGATTGTTTATGCAGAGGTGCTTGAGAGGGGGAACTGATGTTTTTCCCTGATATTTTCCATTCCATTTGTGGTGTTATGACTGCATTTGGAAACAAAGCTCTTCTCGTTTCGCTTCTGTTATTGTTCAGTTTAGCTCTGCATATTTTAAAATGGTTTAAATACTGAGCAAGAGAAGGATGGGAACACAGGTGTGATGACAGTTGCTGTTTGTTTGTTCCTGTTTCATGGCCTATCGACATCTAAAGGGTCATTTAAGGCCAGAAACGTATTTTTATTTTAAATCACAGTTATTCCCTGGAAACAGGCTCATACAGAACACAGCACGCTATTTTACTCATAGCTAGGAGGAAATGTTAAAGCTATGTTGAAGCTATATAATAAAGTTAAATTTTATTAGAACAGTCAATCTTCCGAAAGAAGGCTAGAATTTTATCAATGGTGATATTTTCAAATAAAGATTTTAGGTTCTGTACTTTATAAAATCGTTGACGAATTTTTGCCAGGTCTGTACAGTCAATTAGTATATGTCTTATGCTATTATTCATCTGGCATTTAGAGCATTTGGGCGGATCTACTCCTCTTAACAGCCAGGAGTGGGTAAAAAAGGTGTGTCCTATCCTAATTTGAGCCAGTATTACCTCTTCCTTTCTGGATTTCCTTAATGCACCTCTCCACTCTCCCAAATTAGGTTTAATTTGGAAGAGTTTGTTTTTCTGACAGGTCGACCAACGTTTTTGCCATTTGAGTTGAATATATCATTTTATTGCAGGTCTTTGATCTGTGAATAGTACCTTCATATTGAAGATATCCTCTCTCAGAGACTCCTTCGCAGCCATGTCCACTTTCATGTTACCACGAATGCCAATATGGCTGGGGATGAAACAAAAGACAATATTCTTGGTTTTGTTTATCACAGTTAATTGATTTAAAAGTTTAATGATAATCGGGTTATTTAGATTCTTGTTGTGGATAGACAAGAGTACAGGGAGTGAATCAGAACATAACGAAGCTGTCACTTATATTGTCAGTGATCAGATCAAGTGCTAACTCAACAGCTGTGGCTTTGCCACTAAAAATTGATGCCCCATTGGGTGGACGTCTTTTCACTGTGATGTTATCCAGCAGGGCAAAGCATCCACATTTCTCACCATCCCTCGATCCATCTGTGTAAACATGTTTATACGAAGGGAAACTATCGACAATCTTGTTCAGTTCTTCGTAGAAATCAGTAGGGTTGGTCTTTGATTTAGGAAATTTGGTGAGATTTAGCAATACTGTTGGTTGGATGATTTCCCATGGAGGGCTTTTTGAAATGAGTGATTTGTGGATTTGTTCCAGGTTTATATTGGATTCTCTGATTTCTTTCATCCTTAGGCCAAATGTTTTAATTGTTTTCTTTTTCCTATCATAGAGAGGGTGATATAATGGGTTTACAATACAGTCGTAGGCAGGATTGGATGGGCAAGAGAGGATTTTGGTCAAATATTGTAAAGCTAGTTTGTTGCGGCGAATTGATAATGGCGGTTCATTGGTTTCTGCATATAGACTATCAATGGGAGAAGTTCGAAAGGCTCCCAAGGCCAGTCTAAGCCCCTGATGATGAACAGTGTCTAATGACGTTGTGTATGACTTTTTGGCAGCACCATATATGTAGCAGCCATAGTCCAATTTTGATCGCACCAATGATCTATATAACTTCAGTAAAGTTTGTCTATCAGCTTCCCAATCTGTGTGGGCAATACCTCACATCAGGTGGATAGCTTTGTTAAATTTGTTTTTTAAATGCTTGATGTGAGGAATAAATGTGAGCTTTTTATCCAACATTAACCCTAAAAATTTATGTTGGTCTACAACAGGAATCTGAATCCCATTCAGTTTTAACAGAGGATCAGGATGTAATTTTCTAAGCTGGCAAAAATGCATGCATTTTGTTTCTTAGTGGAGAACTTAAATTCATTCTCGGTTGACCATTTTTTTTATTTTGTCAATGCATTGTTGAAGCTGCCGCTCAATTCTGTGGATATACCTTGAGCTGTAGCAGATTAAAAAAATCATTGACATACAGTGAACAATCTACACCTGGGTTTATACATCCAACAATATCGTTCATTTTTAAGTTAAATAATGTTATGGACAAAATACTCTCCTGTGGAACTCCCATTTCCTGTTCCTTGAAGTCCGAGAGGCATGTTCCTACATGGACATTAAATAGTCTATTGTTTAAAAAATTATTAATGAAAATAGGTAGTCTTCCCATCAGTCCAGCTTCTTAGAGATTTTTCATGATACCATATCTCCATGTGGTATTGTATGCCTTTTCTAAGTAAAAAAAAAATAGCAGTAAAATGCTTTTTTTGGATAAAGGCATTTCTAATAAAAGTTTCCAGTCTTATTAAATGATCCATAGTATTCCTCTGTTTTCGGAAACCACATTGAAGTTGGTTATTATTTTATTGATTTCAAAAAACCAAGCTAATCTGTTATTTACCATTCTTTCAAGAGTCTTACATACACAGCTTGTTAGTGCTATGGGGTGGTAATTGGAGGGGTCAGATGCATCTTTTCCTGGTTTTGCTATCGGAATGAAAATGGCTTGTTTCCATATGGCACGAACATTACCACTGATCCAGATGTCGTTAAAAATGGAGAGCAAGTCCTTCAATGATTGATCAGGTAGTTGTTTTAAGAACTCATACTCGTCTGGTCCCTCAGCTGTGTTATTAGCCTTCTTTAATGAATCCTTCAGTTCATTAAAAGAAAAAGGTTTATTATACTCTTCTTCATTATTACTTTTAAAGTTCAGCTTGACTTTTTCTGATTCCTGTTTAATAGTCTGGAATTTTTTACTGTGATTTTTGGATGACGAGTTATTTGCAAGAGAGTTTGCAAGCAGGTTGGTCATGTCCTTTTTTGGGTTATTCTGTTGTTTATACAGAGGTACTTGAGGGGAGAACTGATGTTTTTCCTGAAATTTTCCGCACCATATTCCATATGGTTTTACTTTTGGTGTTATTATTAATTTTGGAAACAAAGCTCTTCCATGACTCTCGTTTGGCTTCTTTTATTATTCAGCATGCTTTAGCCCTGCATATTTTAAAATGGTTTAAATCCTGAGCAGAGGGTCAGTGGTTGAATTTTCTTTATGCAGTACGCCATAGCCTGATAGCCTTTCTACAATCGTCATTAAACCAAGGCCGGTGATACTTAGTTGAAGAAGTTGTTTTAGGGATACATTCCTCAGCTATAGAAATAATAGTATCTGTAAAATGAGTGATCGGGTCTTTCTCATGTTTTCCAGGTAGGAGTTTATATTTGCATAATTGTTTGAATTTATTCCAGTTGGCTTTTTTAAGGTTCCAGTGTGGTATTTTTTATATTATTTCAGGGCCAGTA
The DNA here is from genome assembly GCA_037127315.1 of Ascarosepion bandense. Classification (NCBI taxonomy): domain Eukaryota; kingdom Metazoa; phylum Mollusca; class Cephalopoda; order Sepiida; family Sepiidae; genus Ascarosepion; species Ascarosepion bandense. The sequence continues at coordinate 834,327 of JBBBDQ010001380.1, read as the reverse complement.
TGTTCTAATGTTATTGGGAAGTGGTCGCTTGGTATCCTCATGAACAGTCCAGTCGTAATCCATAAAGATACTTGGATCACTTATAGAAAGATCAATTGCTGAGAATGTGTTTGTAGCAGAGTGAATAAAAGTTGGTTTCTTATTATTATATATACATAGAAAATGTTATCAACAATAACAACCTATTATGATTCCTCTTCTGTTTATGTCTGAGCATCCCCAACTAGTGTTGTGACTGTTAAAGTCCCCTAAGATATTCTATTTCTGTTTTATCTATAGGGTCATTTGGAGGTAGATAAATGGAGCAAACTGTGACAGTCCGATGTAAAGTGGTTGTAACGGCAATTGCCTGTAAATTAGTTTGTAAATTTATCTGGCTTTGTGCTATTTTATTATTGATAAGAATGGATGTTCCTCCAGAAGCTCTACTTGGGTAATTTACAATGTGGTTGTATTCAGAGAAGTTGCAGAGTTTAATGCTTTCAGACGGTTTAAAAAAGTTTCTTGTAAACATATTATTTTAGGACATAGACTGGATATTAGTAGAAGTTCATTCAGATTGGCTTTTATACCTCTGCAATTCCATTGAATTATTTTGCTGGCCATGGTTAAATTTTATGTATTTGATTTTTGTTTATCTTTATGAGTATTGAGGTGGTTGTTTTCTACAGGAGGGATACTCTTCGTTTACAGGTCTTCTGAATCTACAGATGTGCATCGGTTTTTGTTTTTTTTTTATGTTTTTCTTCACTATAATTCTTTGTTTAGAAGAAGATCTCTGTACAGTCTGCTCCTGAGTAGTAGTGACTTTCTCTGGGGGAGGGGATTTACATTCCTTCCGTAAAGTCGATTTTTTTTTGGATAGTTTCCCTCTGTCATAGAGGTATTTGATGTTGGTTTTTCTATGCTTGGAGATTCAGTGTTTTTGTCAGGTTCAGTGAGTGGATTAATTTCTTTCAAGAAATCAGGGAGTGATTCTGGTGTAAGTTTTGATAATTTACTGAGTATGAGTTTGCAAGAATGGCATTCTTGTTTTTCAAAGTTGTTTGTTTTTGGTTTAGTAACTGATGCATATGATTTGGTGGGGAATATGCTGGTTGCTTCAACTATCTTTCTAGCTTCAGGGAAGGATATATTACGTGTAAATTTGATAGTATTGATCTCCTTTTCTTTTTTTCCAGATTATACATTGTTTGGAGTCTGATGGGTGATCTTCAAGACAACACATTTTGCTTTTTTGTTACATTCTTGCCCATGGTGGTCAGAGTCTCTTTCTCCACATACTTCTGCATGTTGGAAGTCGCATGCACCTGTCCTTATGGTGTCCAAAAAGTTGACAACTGAAGCATCGTAGAGGGCTAGGAATGTACTGGTTGACGTTTTCAATTGTAAATCCTATTTTTAATTCCTTCGGGACTTTGGGGAGGTTGAAAGTGAATATGTGTTTGTTTCGATGACATCTGTTCCTTTTCTAATTTGAATATGTCGTACATCTATTACTCCTTATGTTTTTAGCCGAGTCTTAATTTCTTCGATGGTGCAGAGTGAAAGCTCAGTGCTTCTGACTACACCTCTAGATTTGTTCAGCGTGTTGTGTGGATATGCTTTTATCTTTATTTCAGAAAAGGTTTTCATTTTTAGAAGTGTATCAGGATATGATTTTTTTTCTACTTGGACAAGTAGCGTACCATTTTTTAGCTTCTTTACCATCTTTGGTGCTATAGCACCAGAAAGTTATTTTTCATCTAAAGACTCAAAAACAATTGAGGAAATTGATTTGTAATAATAGATTAACTTTCTGAGTCTATGGGGGCACTTGGGATATTTATTAGACGGAGGATAACAAGTTATTCATTAATGAGTTATCCCCACCCACCAAGCCAGGATGGAGCCCACAAACGAGATCTGTCAGGGGGAAAACCCATTCGCCTAAACAGATCAGGGACTTCCTCCCAATATACTCGATGACGCGAGAGACCCAGAGTACCTGTCTCCTCCTCCTGTGCACCACCCCATAATGTAGGTGCACAGTTGGATGGCTTGCTGCCATGTCCAGGACTATGTATCTTGCGCCGTCGATTGACCCTTAGCCAGCGCCTTCTAACATCTACTCATAGAAAGCTGGTAGTAGTTTTCTTATATATAACTTTGCATGGTCTGGTAGTTTTTTGTTTTTTTTGAGGGGTGGGGGAATATGTATAGTAGGATACATCAGTCTTGGTAGAAAATGTTTTTGGAGGGTATGTTTGGAGGTAGATGTTAGGGCTTGACTTGACCAGCCAGTTGATTGGATCGGGCCTCTCCAACCACCCGTCAAGCCCAAGTAAGGGCCGAAGTGATGTGTTACAGGACCATAACCTCTTTGCACCCGGGCCATGGCCTGCTCAATCACCAGGATCCCATCCCAAGATGACACAGGTCGCCACCCTCGGCCAACAGGTAGCTCCATTGAGGATGGAGGGAGGCAGTTGACGTATTCTGATGCCCCGCCAACAGGGCGGGATGATAGTTGCAAAGGTAAAGAGAATGGTAAAGATATACAGGGTGATGTAGAAAGAACTAGAGTAAAGTGGTTAAGAGATGCGTATTGACATTGCATTTAAATTCCTGGAGGTTTTAGCCGTCAGTAAAGCAAGAATGTGGAAGAGAGCTCCACAGGCAGGAAGTGCAAGAAAAGAAGCTGCTGGAGTAGAATTGTCAGCTGCATTTGGTTGATCTAACTGTGAATGGGTGGGACCCAGTTGCCATCCTGGTTGCACAATTAAACTCCTGAGGCAGGTGCACCAGTGACTTACGTTCATCAAAGCAGAAGCCATGAAAATAACTGTAGAACAGACAGAGGGAAGCCACATCCTATCGATAAGAAAGTGGCTGGAGTTGAGCCGCCAAGGCGGTACCTATCACATAACTAATTCTCCTTTGGAGCTTGTCATGAACACTGAGATGAACAGCAGAGGCGCCTGACCATATATGGCAGCAGTATTCCATGCATGGATGCTTGATTTGTAGAGGCTTACTGTTTCTCCCTGTTGTCTTCAGTATATACTTTGAGTGTTGAATTCTCCAGGCCCTCTTTCCTCATTATGTGCTCAAGTTAACTTGTCATATAACAATCAAAAAGTAATACTGAGCCAATTTTTTAAAAAGAAAAAAAATCAATTGTTACATGTTATCAAATACAGTAGTTGGATGGATGGTAAGTTTTCAGAACAGTTTTTAAACAGTGTTAAAGAAATCTTATCAGTGTCATTGCTGTTGTTAGTTATGTCGTAGTTATGGCGGAGACAGGGTGTGATGGATGGATTGTCATTTAAATTACGCCAAAATGAAAATAACACTGACATCTTATTTTAACACATATATCTACCAAAATTCCACGAAAATATCTTGAAATACTAAAGAGTAAATTTATTCAATAAAATCACCATTGGCTTCAACCATGCAGTACCGATTCCTATGTCCTCAATGTCTATATCTATAAATGCACTGCAGGGTGCGATGGATAAATTGTCGTCTAAATGACACAAAAATGAAAATAATGCTGACATCTCGTTTTAACAGATATATTTACCAAAATTCCACAAAAATATCTTGAAATACTAAAGAGTAAATTTATTCAACAAAATCAACATTGGCTTCAACCACAGCCTCCAGACGACTTCTGAATCTCCTGCAAGTCTTCGTAACTATTTCCTTGTTTAAGTTGGTGAATGCTGTCAATAATCCTTGCCTTCAGTTCATCTTTGGTGTTACAAGAATTTTTGTTGGTCTCACACATGCAGTAATAAAAGGGGTTGCAGTCTGGGGTGTTGGGTGATGTGATAGCAAAAATTGTCTGACCGCCTGGGTTCTCCTTGTGTGGTGAAAAATCCTGTTTCTAGACATTGGGTTTTCCAGCAGCCACCCTCTTGACCCAGGGCAGCATTAACTTCTCAAGGCACTTAATATAAGCCTCAGCCTCACTAACAATTTGGGAGTTCTTTTCTCATCAGAATGATTAGAGTGAGTTTTCTAAGGTGCTGTACATTTGTACTCACCATGAGACTCATCCAACTCTTTTCAAATCTTATGCACTGTCCTCAGTTTTCTAAATTTCAGTGAATTGCATCATGGTATGCTTTTTAATTTCTTTTTTTTTTTTTTTTTTTTTTTACAGATGGTGCCCAACTGGCCCTACTATACTGTGTACTTGACAAAATTAAAACAATGTACATGTGCAAAATCAAAAATATAAAATGATGACAATTTACCCATCACACCCTGTATTTACTCTAAAAGCTCACAGCATTTGATATTCCCACTCAGTCACCCATGTAATTATTAATCAGGCTTGAACGTTACAGGGATTTTTGAAACCCCTTCACCATTTCTCTTTTACAATCCATCACTTTCATTAAATGGGAGGCTTACTGTTTCTCCCTGTTGTCTTAAGTATATACTTTGAGTGTTGAATTCTCCAGGCCCTCTTTCCTCATGATGTGCTCAAGTTAACTTGTCATATAACAATCAAAAAGTAATACTGAGCCAATTTTTTAAAAAGAAAAAAAATCAATTGTTACATGTAATCAAATACAGTAGTTGGATGGATGGTAAGTTTTCAGAACAGTTTTTAAACAGTGTTAAAGAAATCTTATCAGTGTCATTGCTGTTTGTTGCCTTTGAAATGAGTTAATAATCATATATCATTTACAATCTTTAAGAAAAACTCAAAATCTAAGAACATTTAAACTGCTGGCTTTCTCTATTTGTCGTTATAAAACATGTATGGCAGCATGGAAGAACAAATGGAACTACAGTAGTGCTAGTGAGGTGAAAGGAAAAAAAAAGAAATGTAGTTATAAAAACTTTTGTAATGCTAATACAGTGGATGTGAGCAGAATGTCTCTATGTGGGACTGGTGTGGCAGTTTGAGAGAAAATGGAGCTGATAAGATCTAGAGTTGATATTTTTATCAGGTTGATTGACTAAGGTAAAGGTGATGTTGAGAGAGGCCTGGAGTTGAATTGAAGCATGATATTTTCTGTAAATCTGACACACAAAGAGGAATGACTTTCTTAAAGTGAATGTGGTGGCTCACACTCAACATTTATTTTCTTTGTTGGCAACATAAAAGTAACAGTTTATATTATTTACATCGTTCAAACTATTGTTCTCATCTTTATTGCCATGTTTATGACATTTTGGCCATTATACACTTCAGCCTTCTTCAGGTGCTGGAAATTTTTAACCAAACCCTTTACTTTGGTCACTATGATATATCATTCTTATTTCATGTGCAATGCTACTTCCAGATAACAAGTAGTTATCTCCTTTTAAGATGGACATTGCCCAATGAATATAAGCATTGGTTAGTTCCAGTGACTTGCCCCAAGTAGCATTGCACATGGAATGAGTATGATTTACCCCAGTAATGAAAAAAAAAAGGGTTTGTTCAAAATTCCTTGCATCTGATGAAGGTCAGAGTGTACAATGGCTTAAAAGTAATAAACATGGCAATAAAGATGAGGACAATAGTCTGAGGAATATAAATAATGTAAATACTATCTCATCTCAGAAATACAGACAAATAACAGTTTAGCTATACAAATCGAAATGTGGCCTCCCTCTGTCTCTTCTATAAATACTTTCATGGCTTCTGCTCGGATGAGCTTAAGTCACTGATGCCTCCTCAACAGGTGTTTACCCGTGCAACCAGACTGGCAACTGGGTCCCTCCCATTCACAGTCAGGTTAGCCAAATGCAGACGACAATTCTACTCCTGCAGCTTCCTCTCTCGCACTTCCCGCCTGTAGAACTCACTCCCGTATTCTTGCTTTCCTGATGGCTACAACCTCCAGAAATTTAAATGCAAAGTCAATACTCATCTACTAACCACTGGCCTCTAGCTCTCTCCTCTCCCCTGTATAACCTTCCCTTTCTCTCCACCCATGTATCTGTCATTGCACCTGCTTTCTCAGCTTTCTGTTGTTCCTTTCTAACTAGTTTGTACTCCTCACTCTTTTCTAATTAATCTTTTTACATTTATGTAACCCCCTGCACATCAGTGGCGTTTCCGCCTTGCTCGGGGTGAAATGATTAAAAAAAAAAAAATACTATCTCAGCTCAGAAAGACAAATAACAATCTGGCAAATACAAATCTAGCTAATTAACCCGTAACAAAAAGAAAGAAGATGTCGATTCTTCACTAATCAAAATTTGATGACCAATCAAATTTTTTTCTGTATTTTTGAGATGAGATATTGTAATTATTTGCACTATTCACATTGTTTGAACTGTTGTTCTTTTCATATTCATGGTGTTTCAACCATTGTACACGTCAATCTTCAGATGATTCAAATTTTGAACTGAAATTTTTTGTTCACCAGGGTAGATTCTTTTTATTCCACGAGTCATGATTCTTCCAGATGACTCAGTTCAGTAAAGTGCAATATGTGAAACACGCTTGGGCAAGCATGACTCGAAAGAGACATGACTGACTGACTGAGCAGAATATTATCCCGCAGAAGGTTGCCATTGCTTTCTGCGGTAGACTGGTTGCCAGCTAAGGCTATAGAACCCAGTCTGTCCTGTTATTTAACCCATAACTGGAAGGAAGAGATGGATTAATACCTATGCCAAGGGTATTTGCGCGTAAGTGAATTCAATGAATTCAACTGGAATTCGAACTTGGCTCCTCGATTTCTCATTCTGAGCCAATATCCACTGCACCACACTGCACATTCACTATGACTCAGTTATCTCCCTTTAACTCAACTCTCTAAGTTTGTTGTTCACCTCTGCTGTAGCCTAAAGGACACATGGCCCAGTAGATAAGTATTGGTTGGATACAGTGACCGGACCCAAAGAATTGAGAATTCAATACCTGGCTACAAGGGAGGTGAACAAAAACAATGCCGAAATATTGGGAAAATGGCAACAAAGAAGACAACGGTGCAAACAAAGTGAATAGTCTAACAAAAAAAAATGATTCTCATTTAGCGTGAAATTGAGATGAACATTTTGTGAGAAAAGAAAAAAAGTGTAATATCACTAAAATTCTTGTTTTGCACACATAAACAAATTAAACAAGATATGAAAAATGTTCATCAGAAAGTGAGGATTGTAATACATAGAAATTAAAGATTTTTAAACCTATAAAGGGTGGAAGAACTCTTGAGAAGTTGATGGCCAGACAACTAGAGATTGGTTGGTTGGTTAGTTGTTTGTTTTGTTTTATGGCATATCAACCTCGGTGGGTCATTTATTGCCAACTAAATTTTATTTATTTATTGCTGGTAATACCTTTTTCTTCCAACAATTTATTGTTGTTGTTTTTATATAAGTTTTGTGTCTAGTAATACTTTTTCTTTTTCGAGTATCAAGATTCATTGGGATTTGTTTTTTAAGGGCAGGGTTCCAAAGTCCTACCCTGTTATTTAACCCATAACTGGAGGGAAGGGTACCAGTGCTTAAGTGAATGCAGGGTATTCAACTGGAATTCGAACTCTGCTCACCAATTCCTCTTTCTGAGCCGATATCCACTGCACCACAACGTACATCTGTCACTAAACGCTTACAGCACCTGGGATTCCCAAGTGGTCACCCATCTAAGTACTGACCAGGTTCAACATTGCTTAACTTTGGTGATTGAACGAGAACTGGTGGATTCAACGTGATATGGCCGTAAGGTGGTGTCTCAATAAAACATTGTCCTCATCTTTGTTGCCATATTCACAAGGTTTTGGTTTTTGTACACTCCAACTTTGTTCAGGTGATTGAAATTTCTAACCGAACCCTTTATTTCTTTCAACAAGATAGATTGTTCTAGTTCCATCAGTCATACCTCTTCCAGGTGTCTCAGTATCAATTATCTCTATTTAACTCAATTCTCCAAGTTTTTGTTTACCTCTGCTGTAGCAAGGTATTGAACACGCAACTCTTTGAGAGAAGTCAGTGAATCCAACTAATACTTTTATCTACTAGGCCATGTGTCCTAAAGGGTTCAGTTCAAAATTCCGATCATTTAAAAACGGTCCGAGTGGACATGAGCTGAAATGGAAATACGGCAACAGTGATGAGGACAACAGTCCAAACAACATAAGTAGTGAAAATAAGCACAAAAATTTAATGTGGATATAAATTGAGGGATAAATTCTGTATTAAAATCAATATATAAACTGATACCTCACTTTGTGGCCATGGTAGATTCTATATATTTATATTCCTGTGAATGTCAACAAATCAAAATGACATGCATGAATAGCTACTCATTAAAACTATGATTGATTGATTTGTCTTCGACAGCTTATCACGATACAAGAAATTATGTGGATATAAAGTGGGGGATCAATTTGAAATTACAATAAATATATAAATTGATCCCTCACTTTATGGCCTTAGTTTATTCTATACATTTATATTCCAGAGAATGTAAATAACTCTAAAAGACAAGTCCTTGTAGGGGTTCAGTATTTCATTATTGATTGAGCATTTTTCTATGGTTTACCATGAGACAAGAAATTCTAATATGGGAATAAACTAGGGGATTAATTCTATATTACAATCAATATATAAACTGGTACCTCACTTTGTGGCCATGGTAGATTCTAGGCATTCCTATTCCAGGGGATGTAAATAAAACTATAAGACATGCCTGTGTAGCTAATCAGTATATCTTTGATTGATTGATTTGTTTTCTACAGCTTATCAACAGACGAGAAATTATAATGTGGATATAAAGAAAGGGATCAATTCTATATCACAATCAATATATTAACTGATCTCTCACTTTATGGCCACAGTATATTCTATACATTTATATTCAAGAGAATGTAAATAAATCTAAAAGACATTCCTGTGTAGTTAATCAGTATTTCATTAATAAATTAATTCGTTTTCTTCAGCTTATCATAAGACAAGAAATTATTATGCGGATATAAAAGGGGGATCAATTCTATATTACAATCAATATATAAACTGATCTCTCACTTTATGGCCACAGTATATTCTATACATTTATATTGCAGAGAATGTAAATAAATCTAAAAGATGTGCTTGTGTAGCTAATAAGTATATCATTATTTGATTGATTCGTTTTCTACGGCTTATCAACAGACAAGAAATTCTAATGTGGCTATTAATTGGGGGTTCAAGTCCATTTGACTATCAATATATAAACTGATACCTCACTTTGTGGCCATGATAGTTTCAGTACATCATTATTGCTGAGAATGTAAATAATTCTAAAAGACATACATGTTTAGCTAATCAGTTTTTCATTGATTAATTAATTCATTTTCTATGGCTTATCACAAGACAAGAAACTATCATGTAAATATAAAGTGGGGGATCAATTCTATATTACAATCAATACATATACTGATACCTCACTATGTGGCCACAGTAGATTCTATACATCTATATTTCAGAGAATATAAATATTTCTAAAAGATATATCTGGGTAGCTAATCAGTATTTTATTGATTCATTCATTCATTTTCTACAACTTATCAGAAGACAAGAAATTCTAATGTGGATATAAAGTCGGGGTTCAATTCTGTATAACAATCAATATATGAACTGATACCTCATTTGCGACCCCGGTGGATTCTATACATTTATATTCCTGAGAATGTAATTAAATTTAAAAGATATACCTGTGTAGCTAATCATTATATGTTTCATTGATTGATTGATTCAATTTCCATGGCTTATCATGAAACAAAAAATTATAATGTGGGTATAAAGTGGGGGATCACTTTGTTAATACAATCAATATATAAACTGATACCTCACTTTGTGTCCATGGTAGATGCTATTCCAGAGAAAGAAAAATCTTAAAGACGTGCTTGTGGAGCTAATCAGAATTTTTTAATTGATTGATTCATTTTCTACAACTAATCAGGAGACAAAAAAGTATAATGTGGGTATAAAGTGGGGGATCAATTCTATGTTACAATCAATATATAAACTGATACCTAACTTTGTGGCCATGGTAGATTATATGCATCTTTATTTATGTAGATAAATCTAAAAGTAAAATGCCTGATCAGTATTTCATTGATTGATTGATTGATAGGTTTTCTTTGCCTTATCAAGAGTCAAACTATACAATGATAAATATAAAGTCAGGGATCAATTGTATATGACAATCAATATATGAACTGATGTCTCACTTAGTGGCCACAGCAGATTCTATATATTTAAATGCTAAAAAGCATACCTATGTAGATATTCATATTTCTTTGACTGATTCGTTTTCTACGGCTTATCAACAGTCAAGAAATTCTAATGTGTGTATAAAGTGGGGGATCAATTCTATATTACAATCAATACATGAATTGATACCTCACTTTGTGGACATGGTAGGTTCTATACATTTATATTTTAGAGAATGGAAATAAATCTAAAAGGCATGTCATTGTAGGGGTTCAGTATTTCATGATTGATTCATTTTCTACAGCTATCAACAAACAAGAAATTCTAATGTGAGCATAAAGTGGGGGATCAATTCTATATTACAATCAATACATGAATTGATACCTCACTTTGTGGACATGGTAGGTTCTATACATTTATATTTTAGAGAATGGAAATAAATCTAAAAGGCATGTCATTGTAGGGGTTCAGTATTTCATGATTGATTCATTTTCTACAGCTATCAACAGACAAGAAATTCTAATGTGAGTATAAAGTGGGGGATCAATTCTATATTACAATCAATACATGAATTGATACCTCACTTTGTGGACATGGTAGGTTCTATACATTTATATTTTAGAGAATGGAAATAAATCTAAAAGGCATGTCATTGTAGGGGTTCAGTATTTCATGATTGATTCATTTTCTACAGCTATCAACAGACAAGAAATTCTAATGTGAGTATAAAGTGGGGGATCAATTCTATATTACAATCAATACATGAATTGATACCTCACTTTGTGGACATGGTAGGTTCTATACATTTATATTTTAGAGAATGGAAATAAATCTAAAAGACATGTCATTGTAGAGGTTCAGTATTTCATGATTGACTGATTCGTTTTCTACGGCTTATCAACAGTCAAGAAATTCTAATGTGGGTATAAAGTGGGGGATCAATTCTATATTACAATCAATACATGAACTGATACCTCACTTTGTGGACATCGTAGGTTCTATACATTTATATTTTAGAGAATGGAAATAAATCTAAAAAACATGTCATTGTAGAGGTTCAGTATTTCATGATTGACTGATTCATTTTCTACGGCTTATCAACAGTCAAGAAATTCTAATGTGGGTATAAAGTGGGGGATCAATTCTATATTACAATCAATATATGAACTGATACCTCACTTTGTGGACATGGTAGGTTCTATACATTTATATTTTAGAGAATGGAAATAAATCTAAAAGACATGTCATTGTAGAGGTTCAGTATTTCATGATTGACTGATTCATTTTCTACGACTTATCAACAGACAAGAAATTCTAATGTGGGTATAAAGTGGGGGATCAATTCTATATTACAATCAATACATGAACTGATACCTCACTTTGTGGACATGGTAGGTTCTATACATTTATATTTTAGAGAATGGAAATAAATCTAAAAGGTATAACTGTGTTGCTGATCAGTATTTGATTGTATGATCGATTTTCTATGGCTTATTACGAGACAAAAAATTATTATGCATTTATAAACTGAGGGATCGGTTTAGTAGTACAATCAATATATAAACTAATACCTCACTTTGTGAACACTGTAGATCTCTAAATCTTAGAATGTAAATAAATCTAAAAACATACCTGTGTAGCTACTCAGCATTTCATTTATTGATCGATTTATTTTCCCCGGCTTAGCACAAGACATGAATTATAATGTGGTTATAAAGTGGGGGGATCAATTCCATATGACACTCTAAATTTATTCATAAATGGAACTTTGTCTGTGTATCCGTTACCTATAGACTCCAAAACGGCTGAACAGATTTTCTTGAAAATTTACACAGTTGTACTATAAGCGTCTGCGAGTGTTCTTAGCTAGGTTTTGTGTTAAGGTACACCTGATAAATATTGAAAATTGATAATCGAAAAAATCGGGTTATAGAGGGAGTGGTCTGATTTTAATCAAATTTGTTACACTCATAGACAAAGACATAAGAAACGATATTCAGAAGTTTCAAGCTTGCAGTTCTTACAATAGTGCAGAAAATCAATATCCCCCGACATCAGAAATTGATACCCCCGATTTTCTATCGATTCTGATCAAAAAACAATATTCAGCCATCAATATGGCTCATTTTCTCCAATTTTACTCTCGATGAGTATGATAAGTTTTCATGGACTTACTTAGGTTAGTTTACCCTTGGATGATTTATTTGACTCCTCTATTGGAAATTGATACCCCAATATCCTACCAGGTCTGATCAAAATCAGTTTTTCAACCCTTTTATTTTAGTTTTTGCTTCGGGTTTGGCTCTAAGTGGGTATAATTGTAGTTCTTAGTCTCAGCCATGATACCATTTACTCAGAGAACTTATTTAACCTTCAAAATTCAGTTTACGATGAAAAAAACTTATTTGATATCGATACCAGGAAATCAAAATTTGACTCACATCCATTCATTTTTCTTTCAGTCTACGGTTTCGCTTTAACTGGAAACAACTATTGCTTTTTAGTCTTCGTGACAACATCCAAAGAGTCTTAGCTCCAGGACCATGGATTAGTTTTAAAGCTTTCATTACACCCGAGCAACACCAGTCAATATATAAACTGATACCTCACTTTGTAACTACATCAAATTCTATACATTTTTATTCCAGAGAATGTCAACAAGTCTGAAAGAAATACTTGTATAGCTAATTAGCATTTCATTGATTGAGTGATTCGTTTTCTTTGGCCTATCAAAAGACAAGAAATTATTATGTGGATATAAAGTAGGGGCCCAGTTCCTTATTGCAATAAATATATTTACTGATACTTCATTTTAAGGACAAGGTAGTTTCTAGACATTTATATTCCAGAGGGTATAAATATATTTAAAATATATGCCTAAATAGCTAATCAGTATTTCGTTGATCGACTGAATGATTGATCTGTTATCTACGGCTTATCAAGAGACAAAAAATTATATTGTAGATATAAAGTGAGGAACTTATTCTGTATTACAATTAATATATAACCTGATACCTCACTTCGTGGCCACGGCAAATGTATTTCATTGATTGTTTCATTTTTCACGCCTTATCAACTCTTTGCAGGAAAGATTTTTTTTTAATCATATCACCCCGAGCAAGGCGGGTACACCACTGATGTGCAGGGGTCTACATAAGTGTAAAATGATTAGGGAGCTACATAAGAGTAAAAAGATTAGATAGGAGGAGAGTAAAGAAAAAGACGAACCAGTTAGAAAGGAGCAAGAGGAATACAGTTGCGATGACAGTTGCAAAGATGAAGAGAATGGAAAGGATATACAGAGTAGTGTAGAAAGAACTAGAGTCAAGTGGTTAAGAGATGAGTATTGACATTACATTTAAATTCTTGGCGGTTGTAGCCGTCAGGAAAGCAATAATATGGAAGAGAGTTCCACAGACAAGAAGTGCTAAAAAAGAAGCTGAGGGAGTAGAATTCTCATCTGCATTTGGTTGATCTAACTGTGAATGGGTGGAACCCAGTTGTCGGTCTGGTTGCATGAGTAAACACCTGTTGCAGAGGTACCAGCAACTTAAGTTTGTTAGAGCAGAAGCCATGAAAGTGTTTATAAAACAGACCATGGGTGGAAAAGTGGCTGGAGTCAAGCCACCAAGTAGATACCTGTCACATTACTGATTCTTTTTTGGAGTCTGTCAAAAACACTGAGATAAACAGCAGGGGTGCCTGACCATATATGTCAGCAGTACTCCATGCACGGACGAATGGTTGATTTGTATATATACAGGATGGACTCAGGCAGAAAAAACATCCCGACTCAACACAGTGACCCAACCTTCCTAGCAGGTGATTTTGCTATTGATTCAATGTAATGGTTCTACTTGAGATTGGAAGAGAGGGTGAGGCCAAGCAGGAGCAGTGTATTGCTCCCAGGGAGACCTGCTTGTTCCATGCTTATGAGAGAGAGGAGAGGTTGCCTGTGATGATTAACAGACAGCAGTTTGGTCTTAGATGCATTGAAATTAACAAGCCACTTCTTACCCCAATCCACCACAGAATGTAAATCCCTCTCAAGATCAGCAGTGAGGTTATAGAAGAATTTGAGTGGCGATAATAATGGCTTAATTCTAAATGTTTTACTAATTCCGCTATGGCTTAAGGAGTAGAAATGGATTTATACCTTTTCTCAAGCGTATTTGCATGCAAGTAAATATAATGAGCCCAACAGGAATTGAAGCTCAGCTCTTTGATTAACAATTCTGAGCCATTATATATTACGCTATCTGTAAATGCACCTCATTATTTACTGAGTTGAGGGGGTGAAGCTTTTGAAAACACTAGAAGCAAAAAGGATGATTTTATAAGTCCTGTTTAAATTTCTGGCATGAGCACTCACAATTATTTACATTTTGACTAATGTCTTCAACTTTGCTGCTCTTATTTGTAAATTTAACAAATTGTTGTGCTAAATTCCCAGAGGTTTAGCCTGATAAACAATTTAGAAAATCTGATGTTTCATCTAAGATATGGACACTAGTTGAAATTGATTTCTGTATGATACTGATGTTGCTGTGCCAAATAGACGTGCCACCTGAACAAAGTTGGTGAATAACTGTACCCCCCCCGCCCCCCCCCCCGGAACAATAATGACCAAGACAAGATGAATACTGAGCTCATTGTCCTTACCTGTACTCCACCCATCTTGCTCTGTACAGGATGACGTGATGTTTGTCGTACCACTTGGCAGTAGAGTTCATTTTGCAGTTGAGGGTGGTCGATACACAGTCCCAGAATGGTTTGAGCCAGGCTCACATGATAATCAAGAGATCGAGTGTCAATCTGAGCATTCGTGAACTGAAAAACCAACTGAAATAATAAAAAAAAACAGTATTATTATTAAAATAAATTAATTTAATAATTAAAATAAACAAATAAATTCATAGATGAACTTCAGTAATTGATACCTGAAGTTCTGGAAGAGTCATTAACTTTATCTGTTTCGAAATGTTTCATGATACATCAAATACTTCATCAACTATAGACCATTTTATCGCACAGTAGGTTGCCATTGTTTTCTGCAATAGACTGGTTGCCAGCCAAAGCTATAAAACCCAATCTCTCCTGGTATTTAACCCATAACTGGAAGGAAGAGACTAGTTGCCAAACAAAGCTGTAGAACTCCATCTGCTCTGCTATTTAACCCATAGCTGGAGGGAGAAGCAATGGATTCATACATTTTCTAAAGGTATTTGTGTGTAAATGAATGCAACAAATTCAACTGGAATTCGAACTCGGCTCTCTGATTTCTTGTTCCGAGTCGATATCCACTGCACTTTATGAGAGACAGTAGTCTCGGATTGTTTCTTGGAGAAATTGAGAGAGGAAGATGATCAAAAGGATGCATATCAACAGTTTGGACAGAACAGCATCAATCTATACTCACTTGGCTCACTACAATTGATCCCCAACTTTATATTTAATCATGAAACATTGACCTCAATGACCACTTTTAATTATTAAATTACTAGCATCATAGCCCGGCGTTGCCCGTGCAACTCAGAATACTTAATAATTAGATGATTAATGCAGCGTGTTGCGATTTCTGAGTACTTGTAGTCACCACCTCACTTTAAAACTCAGTTATATAAAAAAATAATTATATAAAAAATTGTTAAAAAATTCCATGAAAAAAATCTATTTTATTTTGTTTTGAGTAAACGTGAGTTGATGTTTTGTGTGACATTGTAAACAAAATTGCGTTGGTTTTTGTTTCAAAATTACAGGGAAAATATTTACATTTTTTGTTGACTAAATAAATTTCAGAAATTTTCAAAGAATATTTAAAAATGTAGACATTTAATTTTAGAGGAAAAAGTTACAGTAATACCACACGAATTACAGACAGTTGATTTCCTGCATGAAATATTTAGTGAAAAAAGCTTAATTTTTTTCATTTTGTTTTCTGAAGTATGAAATATTAAATCTGAAAAAAAAAAAAAAAGACTAAAATAATTAAATTAACCATTGGCACTTCTTTTTTTTTTTACATATTTTGTTTTTGTTTGAAAAACACATTTTTAAAAAAATATTTCTTTTGTTTCAAAATTACAGGGAAAAATTTTCACATTTTTTGTTGACCAAATGAATTTTTAAAACGTCAGAATAAAAATTAAATATAAAGGCTCATTTTTTTTAGTCGCATTTAACATGTGTGATTTGATTTCTGTGACGTAATTCAGCAACCATCTTAGATCTTAGATGTTTTACAGAGCAAATGTAAACAATCAGCTCCATTGGCCAAAAAGTGCGAAAGGTAAAAATTGCTGAACTTAAAATCAAAAAGTATATGTCGACTTGGCTTTCCTGTAGATATGTGTCCCTAGACAGACTGAATGGCGTAGCTTAAAAAATGTAGGCGTGCATAGATTACAGTCACACACAGACTCACAGATTGCCTTTTATATACATAGATTCAAGAAGCCCAATATATCAAACATTTCTCTCCTATCATCAACCTTACATTGTTTTATTGTTGAAATATAGTGTTGAAAGTTTTTTTCTAAACCGAAAGATGCTCACATAAATTCCAGTCACGTGTGGCATGTAATGGTTTGGAATCAGTGTCTTCTTTGTTGCCTTCTCTTTATTTCCTGCTTGAAATTAACCTGCCTACCCCCTGCACAACTTCTCTTGCTGCTGACATTAAATTAACGTTTCTTCTCAAACAACAATCATCTTCACCTTTAGTTTCCGCAACTTTTATTGCAGCATCATCTTTATTCACGTGAATGTAACGTTGAATAGATGAAGATCTATCAAAACTGAAGTTTACTCCTGGTTTTAAGTGGAACGGTAAAAATTGCTGAGATTAAAATCAAAAAGTATGTGTCGACCTGGCTTTCCTGTAGATATGTGTCCCTAGACAGACTGAATGGCGTAGCTTAAAAAATGTAGGCGTGCATAGATTTTACACATTTGTATGATCCATCATCAAAGATGTTGAAAATGTAATAAACTCCTAGCACTGACCCAGAAAGTAGCAGAATCTTCTTGCAATGTCAGATCAGAATAAAAATGGTATATTGCTGCCATACCTGAGTTGGAGCTGCATAATCCTCTCTTTCCAGGTAAATCAGAATTAAAAAAAGCATTTACATGGTCTTGTAGGTGAGGAATTACTTTTACGCCTCCTGACCCTTTCCCACAGATGAAATATTATAGTTTTTATCACTACTATAACATTTTCATGGTAAATTCTCAACCAACTACATTTTTTAGTTTCACCAGTTCTGACCTTTACAGATCGTAGATACCATGCCATGAACAGAAATGAAATTACTCTCATTTCTTTTATATTCCGCTAGTAAGGAAGAAGTTCCATCAGAGAAATTATTCCTGAGAACAGTAACTTTGCAGAACAGAGTCCCAAGAGGATGCTTTCCTAATCACTATAATCTTAACTTCTATAAACCAAGAGTTAACTGTTATCTATGCTACATATCTTTTATAATCTGCACTTAATTCCTCCTTATTACAACAACCTCACTCGGTAACCTTAACTCGGTAACCTTAGCTCGGTAACCTTAACTCGGTAACCTTAACTCGGTAACCTTAGCTCGGTAACCTTAACTCGGTAACCTTAGCTCGGTAACCTTAGCTCGGTAACCTTAACTCAGTCACCCACACTCAGTAACTCTCTACCTTGAATAGCTTTTGGGTCTTGGGTGAACTTTTGGTAAAAAATATATATTTATGGGTGTGTATGTGTCCTTGTCTTTATTCCACAAATTGTTCTTGGAAGTCCTGCTTTGCTTAAGCACTCACCTTGAAAAGATCAACAGCTCTTTCTTGTAGCTCCTCTGATGGCAGTGTGGTCATCGGTGAGGAAATTGGTTCTTTAGTGTGTAGCATTTTGGGGTGCTTCCAATACATAGAGTCTGTAAAAAACAAAACAATATAAGTAAAATTTTCTGAAAATTTTTTCTGAAAATGAAACAGTAAAATTAAAAAGACCATTTGAATTTCTTCAATATTTTTCTTGATATTAGTCATATATAAAAGACATTCTGTGAGAATCTTTACTTACATCTAAGGAAGAGGTAAGTATTTTAAAAGGAGTAGAAAAATAATTAACTACAACAGAACCTGCTGTATGCGAACTCCTTCATCAGCAAACCACCTGTTGTTAAAGACCATTTTCTAATTAACCCTTAGTGAGTGACCACCTTCAGAATGTGACCAGCAACTAACATCATTTAATGAAAATCACTGATCAAGCAACTGCTTAAAAAAGCAATCCATGAACTTCTAAATTAGGAGAAACTAAATGAGTAATCTATTTCATTTTGATTTGATCTAAGCCAAGAACACTTCCTCATTGTTTTGTTATTTTTTTTTTGTATCAAACTGTTATTTCTTGTTGAAATGTACATTGCCTGATTTCACATCGGCTGCTTTGTACAACATGTATTGCATTTGACATGTTCAAGGGATTTATCCAGTCTCTGTACTGACTTGGATAAATTCAGGGATTGGGAAAATCACAATTATGTCCCTTTCTCAAAAAACAAGAAACCAGAGAGCCGAGTTTGAATTCCAGTTGAATCCATTGCATTCACTTACATGTGCAAATACCCTTACCCTTCGGAAAGGTATTAATCCATATATTCCTTCCAGTTATGGGTTAAATAGCAGGACAGATTGGGTTCTCTAGCCTTGGTCGGCAACCAGTCTACCACAGACAGCAATGGCAACCTATTGTGGGATAATCTTCTGCTCAGTCAGTCATGTCTCTTTCGAGACATGATCGCCCAAGCGTGTATCACATATGGCACTTAACTGACTGATCTATCTACTCTATTTCTATCTGGGTATATCTATCTCTATCTCTCTACCCTCACCCATGATTGCTGTCAGTTTTTTGTATATTTTTAATGTATTATAGCAGATTCTCTTTTGCTATCACTCACTTCTAAGAAAAAAAATGAAACCGTATACTTTTTTTTAAGTCCACTTAATAAATATTTTTTGTGAATAAATATTTTGGTCTCTTGTTGACCGTTGTAAATATGCTTTTTTTAAATTTTAAAATGAATTATGCTGAATAAATTTCTTTAAAGTTAGGCCATTTTCTTATGTTCTCATTTATTTATTACCAGATTACGTGGTAAGATTCTAATATGTACATTTTGGTGAGTGAAATATACGTTCCTAGCACAAATAAGTCATGACTATGAGCCTTTAGTGAGCGACCACCTGCCGTATGTGACCAGTTTTTGATGGCAGTAGGGGTGGTTGCCTATGACAGGTTCCACTGTATTTATTAAAATGAACATATTAAGACAGAAGGAATGGTTCAGTTTGTTTGACTGCATATCAACTTCAATGGGCTATTTAATGTCGACAAGAATTTTACAATAGATTTGTATGAATGGAATATGTATTCTTTGTAAAAATCAAGTTGTAGATCAGGTTCCACCATGTATTTTTGGAGAGACGGTTTTATATATATATATATATATATATATATATATATGTTTTCTTCAAAAATATATTCTTGATAATTCTTTTTCTTTTTTTAAATGTTTTGTTGGTAAGATATTTTCTTCATGAATATGTTGCTTTTAATATTTTCTCCTTCAAAAACATATTGTTGATTATATTTTCTTCTCTAAAAAAGAATATTCCTGGAATTTTCACAATAAAAAATCTATTATTTACTTTCATAAAATTTTAACCTCAATTTTTCCATACTAGGACTCTAACAGGTGCTACCATGTCAGGGTAGACCTGGGAACAATAACAATTAAGAAGTGGTTCCATGTTCTTTAAAACTTTCCAATTAGAGGCCTGGCTACTGAATGCAGTTCATCGTCAAACCCAGGATACCTCACTGGGGGGGGGGTTACCCCATTGATGAGGCGTAGTTACAATATTCTGAAACCCCAGCCGACAGAACAAGTTACTCTTGGAATATCTAATTCTTATAAATAACGTTTATAATAAAAACAGTAACAAGACTGGAACGTAGCATCCACTGAAGTCCTTGGTTGAATTAGTTGCTTTTCTTTCCATGAAAATCAGGAATTGGTACAGAATTTTGGAAGGAAGCTTCAAGAACGATCAACAAAAGATTCTTCCTTTGAGCTCTTCAACCCAATACAAACCAAACCATCTTCTCGTATTTGAGAAAGCACCAAAGATATTGATTTTTGCCAACCAAAACCAGTAGAAGGCAGTCAGAAAGAAATTTATCTTTTCTTCTTTTTCTCTTTTAACTTCAGAATGGCAGGTTGAATTTACAAGAAATAGATATTGTCCTCTTCTAAGAATAGGAATCTATGCTTAAGACCATTTCTCTTCTACACTGGAAGCACCAACAAATGATTTTCAGAATAAGTTTTATCGTCAACATTTTGAGGCTGCCAACATTTAAGTCTGCTGAAATGGTCTAGACTTCAGTTGGAATGCTTTTCTGTAAATCAGTCTTTCAATCATCATTCTTATATTTACTCGAGTCTTTTACAAATTTGACAGCCACAATTTTCTGTAATTCTTACAAATAAACTGATTACATGTGTGAAAGTTAGCAGCTAAACTGTATTTGTACTAGAAAGTGCTGAAAAGTTATCAGCACAGCCTCCTTCTGAAAATCTCAGAAAATATCAAAATGCCAGAAGTTTCTTTGTCTGGCATTAGAACTTTGCAACACCCAAATTTTTTATCGTCAATATGTACAAGTTTTCTAACCTTTAAATCATTTTTTTAATGATTAATTCAAATTATTAAATTAAATTATTTTTAGCATTAGACAGAAAATCAAGAAGAATATTTTGACTGTACTCTCTTCTCAATCAATTTCTTTTAATCATTTTGCCATAAATAAGGTAAGAAAGCCACTAAGACACAAAGAGTTACTGTATGTGAAAGAATAAAAAAATTAAAACATTATTAAGAAGCGAGTACAATAAAAAAGGGAATCAAAAAGACAAAAGATAATGATTGGCATTACATTTAAATTTTTGAACATCAAAGTTCACTGGCAAGCAATAAATTGGAAAAGAGTTCCACAAGCAAGAAGTACAATAGAAGAAAAACCTAGCATAGAACTTATGGTAATATCTGACCATTTCAAATGTAAAATGATGAGACATTGTTCTCACTCTAAAACTGTGGCTTGCAGCCATATCACGTTGAATACACCGGTTCTCGCTCAATCACCAAAGTTAAGCAACGTTAAGCCTGGTCAGTACTTAGATGAGTGACCGCTTGGGAATACCAGGTGCTGTAAGCGTTTAGTGACGGCTGTGCGTTGTGGTGCAGCGGATATCGGCTTGGAAAGAGAAATCGGTGAGCTGAGTTTGAATTCCATTGGAATACTCTGCATTCACTTAAGCACTGGTACCCTTGAGAAAGGTATTAATCTGTCCCTTCCCTCCAGTTATGGGTTAAATAACAAGGGTAGGACTTAAGGACCCTACCCTTAAAAACAAATCCCAATGAATCTTGATACTTGAAAAGAAAAAGTATTACTAGACACCAAACTTATATAAAAAACAACAATAAATTGTTGAAACAAAGGTATTACCAGCAATAAATAAATAAAATTTAGTTGGCAATAAATGTCCTGCCTAGGTTGATATGCCATAAAAAAAAAACAAAAACAACCAACCAACTAAAACAGCATTTAAATTTATGAAGTATAAATAGAAGGGGGGCAGGGTGGGGTTATGGGGTAATATTTTTTTTTGAGTACATCTAGTATGCTATTACAGACATTTATTTTTCATTTTATTTCTATCTCAGATATATATATATATATTCTTGAAAAATAGACATATTGTGTCTACTTATTTTTATACTGATCCTTTCCAGTTGTCTAATCAGTTTTGTGATGTTAAGATGAAATTCATCAAAGAAGGTACCAAGATATCTTCATTCAAACATGTTTCATTGAATAATATAGACATATTGTGTCTACTTATTTTTATACTGATCCTTTCCAGTTGTCTAATCAGTTTCTTGATGTTAAGATGAAATTCATCAAGGAAGGCACCAAGATATCTTCATTCAAACATGTTTCATTGAATAATATAGACATATTGTGTCTACTTATTTTTATACTGATCCTTTCCAGTTGTCTAATCAGTTTCTTGATGTTAAGATGGAATTCATCAAGGAAGGCAGCAAGATCTCTTCATTCAAACATGTTTCATTGAATAATATAGACATATTGTGTCTGCTTATTTTTATACTGATCCTTTCCAGTTGTCTAATCAGTTTCTTGATGTTAAGATGAAATTCATCAAGGAAGGCACCAAGATATCTTCATTCAAACATGTTTCATTGAATAATATAGACATATTGTGTCTACTTATTTTTATACTGATCCTTTCCAGTATAGATCACAAGCTAAATATTATGACTACCACCAATGCTAAAGTGATCATCTTTCTAGATTTGACCTTGGACTTAAATAGTTTCTTACAAATCATACATGAAAGATCTACATAACCATAATTATATCAGTCAAGAATCAAACGGCCATCATAAAATTCGCGAAAATCTTCATAAATCAGTCAGAGTTAGGTTATCAACTAACTCCAGCAATAATAAAATATTTGATAATCGTAAAATTTGATATATAAACCTTTAGAACTAAGCAACCATCAAGTTAATTTAGAGGATTTAAAATAACAAAAACAAAAGTACTTTAAGCATAATAATTTACCTTTTAACCATAATCTTTATACAAACATCAGAAGAATTTTCCTAAATTTAATTCATAAGCACTTTAACCATTCACCAACACAAAGACTTTTAACAAAATAATGTTAAGATCAACTATATCTGCATTAATAACATGTATAAATGTATAGCTCAACATAACAAGATTAGCTCCTGGGCATGACGATTAACTGTATCCGGCAGTAAGGCCTCTGATTAGGAGGTTGTGAGGAGCATGGAACCATCTCTTAATTGCTGTTGTTCTCAGGTCCCCCCTGACCTGGAGTGGTAGCACCTGTTAGGGTCCCAGTTATGGGCAAATAGTTAACCCCCAAACTGGGGTCAAAACATTATGAAAGTATAAAAATACACTTTTATAAAAATATATATACAAAAAAAAATAAACTTTATAGAAAAATATACATTTTTGAAAAAAAATTATTACCACAATACGTTTTTGAAGGAAAAAATTCTCAGCGAAACATTTTTGAATACAAAAATAGAATATCAGTTTTCTAAAATAAAAAGAATAAAAACAAAATTTTTGTTAAAATCTGACTAAATTAACCTACTCACTATAACCGAACATAAAAAAAACCCTTAAAACACCACCTTTTTGGCATTAAACGACCTACAGAGGTTGATATGCTGTTAAACAAAACTCACTCACTCATAACAAGATTATATTAAATAAATATATTTCCAACAAAGACAATGTTAATTTTTAAAATAAATGCAACTTCCCCCAAAAATATGATTGTCCCTTAAACAGTCAATGTATGACTGGTATTTTTGTATATACTGAACAAGCACACATACTGGTAACAAAGTTAAATTTCATTTTCGTTCCACTGAAAATCATTGGAAATTTAATTTCTACCACCATTGAATAACTTTAGACAATATAAAATGCGAAAATAGCACTGCCCTCTCTAAATATTACTGGCAATTAAAGAATGGTGATAATTCCTATATCATTACTTGTTGATATTGTAGCAAGACCCTAATCTTACAATGGCAAAGGGGCGGACCTGAAGGAGACTACCATCACCTTTAAATTTGTTGTTTTTCATATTTTTTTTTTCAGGGCTGTCTTATCAATTACACCCTAAAGTTTCTGATTGACAAAAATAATTTCTAAAAATTTCAACATTTAAACAATTTTTTTTATTCAACCTTATAATAAATCGATCCAATTAACTTTTTTGCTTGTGCATATTCAACAGCTGAATCCTTTGCAAAATTTTTGAATAAAGCCATTTTTGGAGTTTCCAAGGAAGATGCCATCATAAGAACTAAAAAAAACTTTAAAAAGACAAAAACAAGAGCAACAACTCGTCCCCTAAAAACCAAATCAAAGCAGCCCCAACACGAGTGGTTCCAAAATGGAGGACCGATTTATATTAACGTTGTATGAGAAAGTGAGCACTCCCACCCCTAAAATTGTTTAAATATTGAAACTTTTTCAAATTTTTTTGATAATCGGAATATTTACGTAATAACCAATAAGACTGCACTAAAAAAAGTAAAAAAAATAAAATAAAATAAATAAAAAAAACAACTAATTTAAAGATGGTGGTAGTATGTATAGAAACTAGCATGGTCCAAAATGAGGGATCAGTTTATATATTGATAATAATATAAAGTTGATCCCCCATTTTATATCCACATTATAATTTCTTATAAACAGTTGGCATATGTCTTCTTTATTTATGTCCCTTTTTCTTTCAGGACTCAGTTGATCATGGCCTTCCATGTCTCCACATCCCTGATGGCTCTTAGCACACTTTCTGCTATTATCCTACCCAAACCCCACTTTGCCATCCACTAGCTCAAGCCCATAAATCTAGAATATAAATATATAGAAACTAGCAGGCCACAAAATGAGGGATCAGTTTATATATTGATTATAATATAGAATTGATCCCCCATTTTATATCCACATAATTTATTATAAACAGTTGGCACATATATTCTTCCTCTATGTGCCTTGTCATTTCAGAACGTAGTCAATCATGGCTTTCCATGTCTTCCTATCCCTGGTGGCTCTTAGCATGCATTCTTCTGTTACCCCACCCAAACCCTACTCTGCCATCCACCTGCTCAGGCCCTTCAAATATGTTATACGCTGCTTTCCACTCTCTCATTTTCCCTCTATCTGACCTGTGATTATCAGATTCTCGAAGCCTTCTTTCCTCATCACATGTCCCAAGAACTTCAGCTATCTCTTCCTGATGCTCCGTATTAATTTCCTTTTTGTTTCTATACTTTCTAAAATCTCACCATTGCTCACATGCTCGGTCCATGATATTCACAGCATCCTTCTGTAGAACACCATTTCAGCTACTTCAAGTTTTTCCTTCATCTTTGATGAAATTGTCCAGCATTCTATTCGTTATGTCATGAGTAAGAATCAATAACTCAACAACAGGAAATAGGTTAATTGTTATATTCCGTGAAAATAGTATTTACAAAGGTTATTAGTATCCAATACAAGAATAAAGGTTAATCGTCCCAACCGTCGTAAGATGTAGTATGAGCAATGGGTACTTCCGGGTCGTCACCGGAAGCCTACGACTGACTTGTCGATCGGCTGCTCGGCACACTCTCCTACGTAGATGCCACCATTACTTTACATAGTAATGGAATAGTCCATTATAGCCGAATAGGTGCGGGCGTTCCAACACTATTCCACTTCAGTTCATAGAGTCTAGGAAACCATCAGAGCAATTATCCTGAAAGTATTTATAGAAATAGCACAGGGAAGCTACGTTATGGCCGTAGGAAAGTGACTGAAGCAAAGATGCCAGGTCAGGATCACTAACATTGCAGATTCTTCTTTGTATTTTATAAAAAAATCCCTAAATACATACTAGGATTACTAAGCTATATGTGGCAGTAATATTCAAAGGATGGTCAAATGGTAGACTTATAAATTTATAAGATAGTTTTGGATGAGAAAAATTGTCTCGCCTGACACAGTGAACCAACTTGCCTAGTAGCAGACCTGGCAATTGATTTAATATCATCTTTCCACTTCATTTCAACAGAGAACATAACCGTGAGAAGGTGCAACAAGTCACTCTCTTGGAGGTTAGCATCAACCACGCTGATGAAACACAGAAAGATGTCTTTCAGTTTTTCAATTTCTCTGCAGAAAAAAAACACTTCAATAATTTAAATAGTTCCATAATTTTATCCAACAGAATCTCTACATCATACAGATAATTTTTAATATCCATGTGCAAATTCTCTTTCTTTATTATTGGAGAATTAATTTTTACTTTTAAGAAAGATAGTGGAGTAGTTTCCCATTGCTTTCTTCCCAGTTTAGAACAGTTTTCTTTCTTTTAAAATGGTTGCCAACCTTGCTATTTAATCTATAGTTAGGGAGAAAAGAGACAGATCCATATCTTTGCCAAGAACATTTGTGAAAGTGCAAATGCAACATACTGGCCTACAATTGGCTTGCCATACTCACTGTTCACACCAATATCTATGACACAACTTAAGTCGGCATTACTTACTTAGATTTCCACCAACTTCCATGACTTTTGCAACCAACTGTTCGTATTCGGTGCCAACATTTCCAGTTCCTCCACCAGCAGCTACCGTCAGATGATATAACCAAGAGTCCTGAAAAAACAAATGTTAAGAAAGACTGGATAATTATATTATTTTTTCTTTTAAACTAAAGTTTTAACACAAAGCTCAAGAGCCACTCAAGATAGGTTTTAAAATGCTAATAATAATTGAAATGCGATATATGAGAAAAAAGAGGCTGTGGTAGCAAGTGAAGATTATAAATATATAACAAGATATGAGCAGTCTTTGACTTAAAGAGATTAAAAATGTCATGTTCAAGAAAGCATCCATGTGAGAGCTTGTTCCACAAAGTGGTAATTATTAGAAAAAATTGATTGGAACATTCTCTTCACATTTTGAATATGGGACAAATGAGGATGATTCAACTTCATGGTAGCACGATATGTTCATGCTGTCAATATCTGAAGCAGAAGAACTAAAGAATAAAGCGCATGTGAAAATCAAAATAGCCATTGGCTTGTGACGTAAGAGCCGTTCATCATTCGCTTAGAATTTGTTTTATACTTATTTCAGATTACTGCGACGTACGTTTTGGTGCTCCTGTTATATATTTAGAGTTTTTTGACAAAATCAAAGAAGAATCTGCAATGTTATTAGACCTGACCTGGCATCCTGGTTTCAGTCACTTTCTGCATTTTCATAAATACTTTCATGATAACTGTTTGGATAATCTATTTTCTATGATACCTGGACTTTATGAATTTAAGTGCTGTATGAGATTCCACTATCTATCCCGTGCCTAATCATGGCTTTTCAAAACACATATATAAAACCCAACAGTGTGAGGAGGATTAATTTCAAAGGAAGTAGCTCTCCACCTGGTAAGAATTGGCATGGGCAACAGGTGTCACCTGACCATCATCCAGCGACTGTTAGCACCAACGGCATAAAGAAGACACTTTTTGCCTAAATTTGTTCCTCTCGGGAAGGAAGAACATGAACAACAGTTGTCTCTGGAACATTACCCTGTGACTGTACGCAACAAACAAAGAATTCCCTTGGAGACATGGTATGTCAGGACACTCAACAACTGTGGTTCACTCGGGAATGTCAAGCAGGAGATGAACAGACTGAACATCGATCTTCTGGGAATATTCGAAACCAGATGGCCTAACAATGGAGACTTTAGAAGCAACAACCACAGAATAATATACGCAGGAGGCAAAAATAACAAAAAAGGAGTCAGCTTAATACTGGACAAAGAAATGAAGAAATGGGTTCTGGGATACTGCTAGCTTTCTGAGAAAGTCCTCTTGGTTAAACTGAGAGGAAGACCCTTTAACATATCTATTATAGTAGTTTATACACCAACAACTGAAAGCATTGAGGAAGAAATAGAATTATTCTACTCCATACTATACAATGCAAAGGCTCAGTGCAAAAGCCAAGAAATTAGAATAATAATGGGTGACTTGAATGCCAAGGTAAGTAAAGAGAGGGAAGGGGAGACAACTGGCAACTTTAGATTGGAAATCCGCAATGAACAAGGAGAAAAATGGGTTTAATGGTGCAAAGCAAATGACCAGGTAATAACTAACACCTGGTTTCAAGAACACCTACAAAGTCGTTGGACATGGAGAAGCCCAGGAGGCAACACATAAAACCAAATAGATTACATAACCATAAACAGGAGATTTAGAAATACTGTGGTTCAATGCAAATCCTATCCAGATGCCGACTGTGGAAGTGACCACGTCCCAGTCATCTGAAAACTAAGGGGGAAATTTCAAAGAATGAAGAAGCCTAGTGCCGCACCGAGACTGCAATAAAACATGCTTGTGAATGACCTCAACATGCAGAAAGAATAAACTAACAGTGTGAAAAACAAATACAAAGAACAAATTTGAAAAGGACACTCAAAATGGGACTCACTAAAGGAAGTGTTAGTGACATCGGCAAACAACATTGCCCCAAAGGAAATCAGATGCAAAAGAAAAAAAATGAGCGGATAATTAAAGAGATACTCGACATGATGCAAAAGAGACAGAAAATGATGCCAAGACATGGAATGAAATACAGGAAACTACATAAGGAAATAAGAAGCAAATGCAGAGAGGCTAAAGAGGAATGGCTCAATGACAAATGTGCACAAGTAGAGATTGAACAAAACTAATACAGCAGACATGCATAAATAAATTAGAGAACTGACAGGACAAAAAGCCTGCTCCTCAACAGGATGTATAAAATCCAAGGATGGAACAATCATACTGGAGAAAGAGGAAATATTCCAGCGATGAGAAGAATATATAAAAGATCTTTTCCAAGATAAGAGCAATCAATAATACAAAATGATGAGTACGGACCAGAAATATTAAAGTCTGAAGTGGAAGCTGCAATGGCCAAACTGAATAGAAACAAAGCAGCTGGACCAAACGGCATAGTCATAAAGCTGCTGATAGCTATGGACGAATTTGGCATAGAAAAAAAAAATCACAGAAATAATAAATGAAATTTATAAGTGGTATAATACCAGATGACCTAAGCAAGTCGATTTATATAGCACTGCCTAAGAAGCCAGGTGAAATTGAGTGCAAACTGCTCCGAACAATCAGTTTAATGAGCCACATTACAAAACTGATTGTTCAAATCCTGATGAATAGAGCAAGAATTAGTATCAGGCCAGAGATAGGACAAGAACAGTGCGGGTTTGTAACTGGAACAAGGGACGCCAGAGTTATAACTAACATGCTCTTCGAAAAGGCAATACAAATGAAAAAGGACGTGCACCTCTGTTTTATTTATTATGCAAAGGTCTTCGACAAATTGCGCCACAAAGAATTGATGGAGATGCTCTGCAGCCTCAACATATTTGGGAAAGACATAAAAGTAATCAAAATCTCTACTGGCAGCAAACCGCTTGCATACAGATAGGTAACGAATTCAGCAGATATTCAAAGATAGAAACGGGCATATGATAACAATGTGTCTTTTCACCGGATCTATTCAGCTTGTACAGCGAGACTATTCTGAGAACCCTAGATGTTATGTCAGGATTTGTCACCAGAGGCCACAATTTAAGCAACATTAGGTACACAGATGATACAGTGCTGATAGCAGGCATGGAAAGGAAACTACAAGACCTCCTACAGAAGATAGCTGAAGAGAGTGACATGAAGAGATTCCGAATAAACTGCAAGAAAATCGAATGCATGGTCATCAGCAAAAAGAGCAGCCCAAAATGCCAAATACAGGTGGGGGATACTAAAATCAAGCAGGTACAAAAATTTAAATATTTGGGAAGTGTTGTAACTTACAGCATATTACGTTGAATACACCAATTCTCGTTCGATCGACGAAGTTAAGCAATGTTAGCCTGGTCAGTACTTAGATGGGTGACCACTTGAGAATACCAGGTGCTGTAAGCGTTTAGTGATGGATGTGAGTTGGGGTGCAGTGGATGTCGGTTTGGAAAGAGAAATCGGTGAGCCGAATTCGAATTCCAGGTGAGTATTCACTTAAGCACTGGTACCCTTGGGAAAGGTATTAATCCATCCCTTCCCTCCAGTTATGGGTTAAATAACAGGCCGGGGCCTAGAGGAAACCCATCTAGTGTTGGTGTCACAATAAAAAACACCCTTGGTAGCCCTGACGAAGCATCAAGTATTCAGCTATTTGACAAGATTATGAATTTTGCTATAAAAACTGCACCAGGGTTCCAAATGCACAGGGAATACTGGAGGGGTGTACTGAGTTCTGTCTCAGCCAAGGCCACAAGACGACAAAGTAACCGAAATGTGGTTATACAGAAAAATGCTATGAATATCAAGGAGTGAGCATGTAAGCGATGATGAGGTTTTGGAAAAAATGGAAACAATAAAAAAATTAATACTGAGCATCAGGAAGAGACAGTTAGAGTTCCTGGTACATGCAATGAGAAAGGAAGGCTTGGAGAACCTGATACTAACAGGCTAGATTGAGGGAAGGAGAGACAGGAGAAAACAACGGATCACATATGTGAATTGCCTGAGCAGATGGATGACAAAACAGGTGTTGCATGGTTTAAAAGGAGAAAGCGTGCTAAAAGCCACCAGGGATAGGGAGACGTGGAAAGACATGATCGCCTACGTACTGAAAGAATAAGACACACAGAAGAAGAATAAGACACACAGAAGAAGAATATGTACGCCAACTGTTTATAAGAAATTATAATGTGGATATAAATTGGGGGATTAAATCTCTATTATAATCAATATATAGACTGATCCCTCATTTTGTGGCCATGCTAGTTTCTATACATTTATATTCTAGATTTATGGGCTTGAGCTAGTGAATGACAAAACAGGGTATGCAGGGTGTAACTTGAGAAAGCGTGCTAAGAGCCACCAGAGATAGGAAGACATGGAAAGCCATGATCACCTACATTCTGAAAAAAACAAGGCACATAGAAGAAGAAAAAGAAGAAGGGCAATAAAGTCTCATCATTTCACAGTTGATTTGGTTGAACCGTAAGTTCTTTGTAAACTGTCTTGTGGGAGCTTGCTTTCTTCAAAAATTAAAATACAATTTCAGTTGTTATCTTCTGTCTTCTTAATTCCTGTCCTTTTGTTGTTCTCTCTCCTTAATTATGTTTTCTTCTTCTCATATTATTATAAGTCCTGTGTTAACAGTTTCTTCTCTTGCTTGTGGAACTCTCTTCCTGCTCCTTGCTTCCCATTCAGCTTTGATCTTATAAAATTTAAATGCACTGTCACTCGTTATCGTCTGTCTTCTTAATTCCTGTTCTTTTTTTGTTCTCCCACCTTAATAATGTCTTCTTGTAAGCCCTATGTTAACCGTTTCTTCTCTCACTCGTGGAACCATCTTCTGGCTTCTTGCTTTTCAGTCAACTTTGACCTTCAGAAACTTTATGGCAAGATAAATATCTACTGTCTCCTGGATTTATTTATTTATTCTTCCATTTATTTATTCTTCTAATGTTTTGTTGTTTATTATTATTTCTCACACAGAAACCTCTTGCGTCTTAGAAGCTTTATTGCCTTGCTGAGTGTAAAATGATTTAAAAACAGTATTATCACTGTAAAGAAATCAATCAACTTCTGTTACGAAAAAAGACATTTTATGTTTCTTCATGAGTTAACCGACTTTGGTTAAAAATCAACAAGCTGCTCTTCTGTTTAAAGATTTTCTCCTGAGCTATTTGTTGGAATTAAATACCAGTTTAGCTCGCAAAAACTAAAGAGCAAGTTAAATCACCTAAAAGGATGTCCATTTTTTTTCCAAACTGATAATTCAATGAAAAGGTTTAAAAATCAACAAAACCTGATTCAGTTTAAGCGTACAAATCAGTCGAATCAATAAAACTTTCAGAAAGAAGTTAACCGACCATAATGTTAAAAAAATATTCACAAAACAGAATACAAGAAAGAGTTCAACTAATCATAATGTAGTAATCACTTCAACCAATGAAAATGCTAAAAAACAAAAGAATTCAAACAATCAAAATGCAAAGCATTATTAAACCAATCAATGTGCAGTATCTATTCAGACATTTACTAGTCAATTGATTGTAATTCAAATGCATTTCTATTTTTAAAGAAGTTTTTAAAACCCAGTCAATCAAAATTAAAGAAGTAATGAAGATTCTTAACCAATCAGAATCTCTGTAACTATACAGCCGATCAAAACTCAGAAGACAGTTGAGGCAGAATTTATCTGTCAACCAATTACCTAAACAGTATTACGCATTTCAGTTTGATCAAATTGTCTTTTATCAATCATTTTTCTTTTTTGAGTCATCTAATTTTTTTAAAATTGACCAAGCATTCACCAAACGAATTTAACCAATCAAAATAAAATTTACTTTTTGTTGTATTAAACTGTCATCACAGACGTTTTTTGTTCAAACATAACCAAGAAAACAAATAAAATCACTCACACAATCAGAATTCTTTTTTTTGCTTTAATCAAATGTAGATCAAGACAATATTTTTCCCTTGTATTATTCTTTTAGTCATTCCTTCTTTCATATTCCATTTTTTTCTTTCATTCTCTTTCTTTTTCTTCCGGATATGGACTTATTTATTGTCCATTGAGATTACAATGTTCTTTGGTTATGCACCAGACAATTTTATTTCTGATGGAAATGAAATTTTTCACAATTCTTGTTGAAATATTTTTAATAATAAGAAATAATTGTTAACTGATATGAATAAGAAAAACATAATTTTTAAGAATACTTTATGTATAGAAATCCTCTTCCTGGGCTGATGAATACGTTATATAAATTATGATTAAATTAAGTATTTAAAAATAATTTCTGTAAGATACTCATTAGCTCAGAAAGAGGATTTTTCATCCACAAACAGTTACACTTTTTAGTTCAGAATTATTTCTTATCATTAAAATATCCATTGAGACAGGAACATAATTTTTTTTCTTTGTACTTTGGGATATTTGTGATCATAGCTCTCCAAAATGTCTTATCCTTTATACCTGTAATGTCTATTTATTACCTCTACTAAACCCTGTTCTGTCATCTTGCTTTCAATTTGTCCTGTGAGTATTAAAT
This sequence comes from Ascarosepion bandense, assembly GCA_037127315.1. NCBI lineage: Eukaryota > Metazoa > Mollusca > Cephalopoda > Sepiida > Sepiidae > Ascarosepion > Ascarosepion bandense. Next base: position 801,374 of record JBBBDQ010001380.1, on the reverse strand, counting down.
TTTTTAAGCCATCTTTCCTCATTACATGCCCTATAAATTTCAACTATCTCTTCCTGATGTTAAGTATCAATGTCCCTTTTGTTTTCATTTTCTTTTTAAATTCATGATTGTTCGTATTTAGTTTATAATATTCTCAGAATTCCTTGACCACCAGTTGTCTCTTCATCTGTGGTGAGACTGTTCAGTATTCATTGTCGTACAAAATAATTGACATTCAGTCAGTTCCATACATGATGCACGCTTGGGCAATCATGTTTCGAAAGTGATATGACTGACTGGGTAAAAGGTGAACCCACAGTAGTTTGCCATTACTTTCTGTGGTAGACTGGTTGCCAGCCATGGCTATAGAACCCAATCTGTCCTGCCATTTAACTCATAGTTGCAGGGAGTAGAGATAGATTTTATTACATTATTATATTAAGTATAATTAGTGGGTGATCAGTTTATTACTTAATAACAATAAAAAACCGATCCCCCACTTCATGCCCAATAGAAGTTTAATTATGTTTCCAACTATTATATTCAGTCAGTCAGTTAAGTGCCATACATGATACACGCTTGGGTGATCATGTCTCGAAAGTGATATGACTGACTGGGCAAAAGGTTATCCCGTAGTAGTTTGCCATTACTTTCTGTGGTAGACTGGTTGCCAGCCATGGCTATAGAACCCAATCTATCCTGTTATTTAACCCATAACTAGAGAAAAAAGACAGATTAAGATCTTTCCCAAGGGTGCTTGCGTGTAAGTGAATGCAAGGAATTCAACTGGAATTTGAACTCGGCTCCCCGATTTCTCACTTTGAGACAATATCCACTGCACCACAATGAACATCCACTCTTGCTCTTTGGCAACTTTTCTTTTTTTCTGCGTTTTTTTTGCATGTTGCTAACCCTTTGAAAAGCACCTTTCGATATTCCATCGCATTTTCAGATTTCCATGCCACATTTTCTATCCCAAGTTCAAACACATCCGAAATATTTAAATTTTTGTCCCTGTTTGATAAAGAATTCTGTTATGGTCTCCAACTCTCTTCTTGCTCGAAGGGTTCAATAATTTCTTGAAGAAAACACATCTTTATACACCCTTTTTATTTCTGTGTAGCTATACAATTCATTTTCTGTCAATATGCAGGCATTTTTATTTCCGCCTATGTTCTGCATTTTTAGAACCATCCTTCCCAAAGAGACGTCATTTTCATAACAGTTCAAACAGATCTTTGAAAAAATCCAAAATATGAAATGAGAAAGCATTCACCATGAATACTGGAACTGTTTTGTATACATTCATGGAAGAATAAATATATGAAGTGCAGCTATTAAGAATGGTAATTTCTCAATTATCCAGACACCTTGGGATAAATAAAAATAAATTTTGAAAAAATCTCTTTGAATAATTCAAGATTTTAGTTCCTCAATTATCAAAGAAGAATAAAAAAAAGTACACTTGCGGAACAAAAATCAGGGAGCCGAGTTTGAATTCCAGTTGAATTCCTTGCATTCACTTATGCACAAATATCCTTGGGAAAAGTATTAATACATTTTCTCCCTCCAGTTATGGGTTAAATAACAAAACAGATTGGGTTCTATAGCCTTGGCTGGCAGCCAATCTACTGCAGAATGTAATGGCAACATACTGCAGGATAACCTTCTGTTCAGTTAGTCAAGTCTCATGAGACATGATCGCCCAAGTGTGTATCATACATGGCACTTGTATGTTGTGGTGCAGTGGATATCGGCTTCGAGCGATAAATTGGAGAACCGAGTTCGAATTCCAGTTGAATTCCTTGCATTCACTTACACGCATATACCTATGAGAAAAGTATTAATACCTTTGGGAAAGGCAACAATCCGTCTCTTCCCTCCAGTTATGAATTAAATTAGAGAACATATTGGGTTCTATAGCCTTGGCTGGAAACCAGTCTTCCGCAGAAAGCAATGGCAACCAACTGCGAGAAAATCTTCTGCCCAGTCAGCCATGTCTCTTTCGAGACATGATCACCCAAGCGTGTATCATATATGGCACTTAAATGACTGACTGAATATTTCTTAGTGAAGAAGAAACAAGTTGTAACATAATTAAAAATTGTACTGGGCATAAAGTGGGGGATCTGTTTCCTATTGTTATAAAGTAATAAACTGATCCCCCACTAATTATTACTTAATGATATAATACATCTCTTTCCCTTCTAGCTATGAGTCAAATAACAGGATAGATTGGGTTCTATAGCCATGGCTGGCAACCAGAAAACAATGGCAACCTAATGCTTGATAATCTTCTGCCCAGTCAGTCATGTCTCTTCTGAGACATGATCACCCAAATCGTGTATCACGTATGGCACTTAACTGGCTGACTGAATATAATAGTTGGAAACATGATTAAAACTTACACTGGGCATAAAGTGAGAGATCGGTTTTCTATTGTTATAAAGTAATAAAATGATCCCCCACTAATTGAACTTAATATAATAATGTAATATAATCTATCTCTCCTCCCTCTAGCTATAAGTTAAATGACAGAACAGATTGGGTCGTACAGGCTTGGCTGACAACCAGTCTACCACAGAAAGTAACGGCAACCTACTGTGGAATTCATTACATTCACTTATGCACAAATACCCTTGGGAAAAGTATTAATTCATTGCTTCCCTCCAGCTATGGGTTAAATAACAGGACAGATTGATTTCTATAGCCTTGGTCGGCAACCAGTCTACTGCAGAAAGTATTGGCAGCCGACTGCGGGAAAATCTTCTGCCCAGTCAGTCATGTCTCTTTCGAGACATGATTGCCCAAGCATCTGTCATGTATGGCAATTAACTGACTCATATATCTATATTTCTGAGATGAGGTAGTATTTACACTATTTACATTGGTTGGATTATTGTCCTCATCTTTATTGCCATGTTTATGATGTTTTGGCCATTGTACGCTCCGGTCTTCTTCAGGTGCTAGGAATTCTCAACTGAACCCTTTATATATCTATATTTCTGAGATGAGGTAGTATTTACACTATTTACATTGTTTGGATTATTGTCCTCATCTTTATTGCCATGTTTATGATGTTTTGGCCATTGTACACTCCGGCCTTCTTCAGGTGCTAGGAATTCTCAACTGAACCCTTTATATATCTATATTTCTGAGATGAGGTAGTATTTACACTATTTACATTGGTTGGATTATTGTCCTCATCTTTATTGCCATGTTTATGATGATTTGTTTATTGAACGCTCAAATGTTCTTCAGACGCTAGTAATTTCAAACCGAAGCCTTTATTTTGATCACTGGAGTATATCATTCTTATTCCACGTGTGATGCCACATCCAGATGCCATGTAGTTATCTCCTTTTAACTCTTTAAGTTATTTATTTAAAACTGCTGCACCCAGGTACTGAATTCATCACTCTGCGTCAAGTCACTGGAACTTAAAAACGCCTATATCCACTGGGCCCTTGAGGATAGTGGATATAGGCGTTGGCTAATCTCAGTGACTTGACCCAAAGAGTTGTGAGTTCAGTGCCTAGCTACAGCAGTAGTGAACAAATAACTTAGAGAAATGAGACAAAGGGAAATAATTACATGGTATCTGGAAGTGGCATTGCACATGAAATGAGAATGACCCAGTGATTAAAATAAAGGGTTCGATTCAAAATTCCTATCACATGAAGGAGGTTGGAGCATCCAACGGCAAAATCATCATAAAAATGGTGATAAAGATAAAGACAACTTTTTTTTTTATAATCGTGTGGCCCAAGCAAGGCATTTTACTGCCACTGTTTTGCAGGGGGTTACATAGGAAGAAATTTATGATAAAGAGTGACAGGTTATAGGATGTGTCAGGAAGTGGGTAAGAGAAGGATGAATGTGGCCATAAAGTGAGGCATCATTATTAATTGTAATGTATAATTGATCCCCCACTTTATATCCACATTATAATAGGATAGAATTTTTTATTTTTTAATAATCATATTGCCCCAAGCAAGGCATTTTTTTGCCACTGCTTTGCAGGAAGGTTATGAGAAAGAGTGACAGGTTATGAGGGTGTCAGGAAATGGGTAAGAAAAGGATGACTGTGGCCATAAAGTGAGGGATCATTTTATATATTGATTGTAATGTATAATTGATCCCCCACTTTATATCCACATTATAATAGGATAGAATTTTTTATTTTTTAATAATCATATTGCCCCAAGCAAGGCATTTTTTTGCCACTGCTTTGCAGGAAGGTTATGAGAAAGAGTGACAGGTTATGAGGGTGTCAGGAAATGGGTAAGAAAAGGATGACTGTGGCAATAAAGTGATGGATCATTTTATATATGATTGTAATGTAGAATTGATCCCCCACTTTATATCCACGTTATAATAGTACAGAAATTTTTTTTTATAATCATATTGCCCTAAACAAGGTCTTTTACTGCCACTGTTTTGCAGTGGGTTACATAGGAGGAAAGTTATGAGAAAGCGTGACAGGTTTTAGGGTGCTGGAGTAGAATTTGTGTTTACAATTTATTGGTTTCACAGTAAAAGGGTGGTACCTAGTTGCTAATCTTGTGACTAGTAAATTCATATATACAGGGAGCACCAGTGAGTGAAGTTTATCAGAGCAGATGTCATCCAAATAAACAACTGTCCAGTTAATGTAAACGCCACCTCATCTCAAATCTCTAGGTACCACCAATAAATCGCTAAAAAGTCAAACAGCGTAGTATGAATGAAAAAGTTCCCAAACTTAATAAAACAAACTTTTTCCATCAAAATGTTTATATTATTATTAAGACGAAAGATCAAAGTAATTTTTAATTATTTTTTTAAAATTTTTAATCTCTTCTAACATTTTCGAAATTTTGACAGAATATCTTGTGATTTAAGTTAGTGGTAACCAAAACATTACGAGAGTTTTACAATGGAAAACCTAATATTACATCACTCACTTTTTTTCCGGTGACAAACATGTCAATTGGTAAATTCTCGCAAAAATTAAATTCTTGTTGGATTTTAATAAAACTTTCAGTACTCATTCACAAATGAATGAAATTATTTTTTAAATTATTATTTTTTAGAAATTTTAGTAAAAATATTTTTTTTTACATCTATTACCCCTCTTCCATGTAAATCCATAAAATTTTAATAAATTAAACTTTGTTGCAGAAAGTTATTTTATTAATTAAACACAGGACTCACTGGGGAATTGTCATCATTCATTTCTTTTTTTAAATTTGGGCTCTGTTTCTGAAAATCTGCCCTGAATAGTAAAATAAAAAATACAATAAAACTCTGATATTATTTAATTTTATAAACTTTTAATGGCTTTCATAAATACTATATATAAAGAACATTACAGTTTGAAGAAACCTGTTTTATTACTAATGAAATTTTAAAAGAATTTTCATTTTTTTTGTTTTTAATTACAATAATTTATAAAGTTTCAAAAATATTTTTAAAATTCTTCGAAGATTTGTTGCAGTTAGTCTAAAACTTAAGCCAAGATCATATTTAGTAATTGAAAGTTAAAAAGTTTCATACAAATTATTTGGCCTCCTTATTTTTAAAATAATTTTAAATTTGTTTGTTGCGTATTTGAAATTTTATTTTTGTATGGTAATTTCTATGTGTAAATTAAAAGGTCAGAGTTTCTGCCCTTACCCCCAAAAAAATTGGGACAATTTTGTCTTATCTCTAATCAACATCCTGTCAATACGTTTGATATACAGTGAACAGGTCAAAAAGTTCAACTCTGTGATTAAGAAATACTTTTATACTAAATTTCATGCTATAAATAAGTAGTATGTGTGTAAATTAGATTAATTTAACATAAAATTTGCTAGTTTTCAAAAAATAATGTGTCACAGATGTATATTTTATTTTTGCAAGATTTTTGTTTACAAATGTGTTGATTGCTTAAAAATGGCCCAAAAATTGAAAAAATAAAGAAAATTGATAAATTTTAGATTCCAATGAATATAATTTTTGTTTGAAATACACCAGAGTATTTTGCATACTGGAAATAGTAAATTTAATCATTTAGCTTTCAATTAAAACTAAAATAAAAGTTTCAAGGAAACTTTTTATTTTTAAAAATTGAATTTAAAATTTAGATCTCAAAAATAAGTGTAGGTGCCTACCATAGACAAAAACATTAAAATTCGGTTTAGATAATTAAAAAATGTTTCGGTGATTTCACATTTTCTCTTCATTTTATGATTGATAACTGAATTCCAGAAAAACAAGATATGGATAATTAAAGATTCACTGTAACAAATTAAGGATTATGTAAATTAAACCACAGCTAAACATTGACCAATCAGTCAGTTAAGTGCCGTATGTGATACATGCTTTGGGCGATCATGTCTTGAAAGAGACATGACTGACTGGGCAGAAGATTATCTTGCAGTAGGTTGTCATTGCTTTCTGCTGTAGACTGGTTGCCAGCTAGGGCTATAGAACCAAATCTATCCTACTATTTAACCCATAACCGGAGGAAAGAGGTGGATTAATACCTTTCCCAAGGTTATTTGTGCAAAAGTGAATTCAAGGAATTCAATTGCAATTCGAACTCATCTCTCTTTTTTTTGTTCTGAGTCTATATCCATTGCACCACAATACACATCAAATGTAAATTAAACCACAGCATGACTAATGTCATAAACAATGACCAATAGTCAATCAAAAAAAATCTCAGTACACTTTTTAACCAACAGAACAGAAACAATCTCTAAATTTTTTGATCCACTCACATTGCTTTTATGATACACTAGCAGTATAGCCTGGTGTTGCTCGGGTGTAATGAAAGCTTTAAAATTAATCCCTGGTCCTAGAGCTCAGACTCTTTGGACGTTGGCACAAAAGACTAAAAAGCAATAGTTGTTTCCAGTTAAAGCGAAACCGTAGATTGAAAGAAAAATGAATGGATGTAAGTCAAATTTTGATTTCCTGGTATCGATATCAAATAAGTTTTTTTCGTCGGAAACTGAATTTTGAAGGCTAAATAAGTCCTCTGAGTAAATGGTATCATGGCTGAGACTAAGAACTACAATTATATCTACGTAGAGCCAAACCTGAAGCAAAAACTAAAATAAAAGGGCTGAAAAAATACAGACATACAGGCAGATAAACAGACACACACTCAAACATCTTGCCTTTTATACATATATATATATAATCGATTTTCTGCACTATTGTAAGAATTGCAACCTTGAAACTTCTCAATATCATTTCTTATGTCTTTGTCTATGAGTGTATCAGATTTTATTAAAATCGGACCACTCCTTCTATAACCCAATTTTTTTCGATTATAGATTTTTGATATTTATTGGGGGTACAAAACCTAGCTAAGAACACTCGCAGACACTTATAGTACAACTGTGTAAATTTTCAAGAAAATCGGTTCAGCCATTTCGGAGTCTATAGGTAACAGAGATACATACACACACACACACACACAGATAAAGTTCCATTTTTAAATAAGTTTAGATGCAGACTCATTTAACTCAGACTCGTTTTTGTAAGTGTCATAAAAATTGTCAGCTTAAATATACTAATTCAGTCAGTCAGGTAAGAGACAGACAAGATACACATTTGGGTGATCATGTCTCAAAAGAGACATGACTGACTGGGCAGAAGATTTTCCTGTAGTAGGTTACCATGATTTTCTGTATTTGACTGGTTGCCAATCAAGGCTGTAGAACCAAATCTGTCCTATTATTTGACCCATAGCAGGAAGGAGAAGAGACAGATTAATACCTTTTCCAAGGCTATTTGCATGTAAGTGAATGCAACGAATTCAACTGAAATTTGAACTTGGCTCTCCAATTTCTCGTTCCGAGCCGATATTCATTCCTTGAAAATTTTCAAATTGAGGCCTTGCTCCATTTTATGAAACAATTATTTCTAAGACATGAATGGACTGAAATGTCCCAGGGGTGTTTATATTTGTCTGTGGCTTGTCACATGCTCACCTACATGCACCCTAATTATTTCATCACCACACTTCATATACTGTAAAAAAAAAAAAAAAAAAAAAAAAAACACTCTTACAAAAGTAATAAATATGTCACATACCTTTTCCTGTTTAGTTGGTATAATGAGGTAGGTTGGACCTTGTAGTGGTAGCCATATTGCTATAACATGTTTACGTACAACCAAAATAGAAGAATCCTCATCGGATTCATCTGGATGCTCAATTTCTTCTAGCCTTGCATCTCGTAAATTCATCTGACCAAGTGGGGTCTGTAAAGAAAAAAAAAATTTTAAAATAACAACCCAACTATACAATTATGCTGTTGTCTACTCAATATAATGCCCAAGAGCCCCTCAAGGTAGAAGGTTAATGAATGAGGTTATTGAAAATTGTTATAATAAAACATCCTATCACCCGTGACAGTTGATTCGTGGAAGAGATTATGAAGTAACAAAGTACGAGATGATTCGACTTCCACTCCCATTCTGTCTTGACTTACCATTTTATTGAACTCTCTGTTATTTGTACTTTTCCGTACAATAAACTCTTATTTGTTTACCCCTTACGTGTTGTGTAAATCTTTCCATTCAAAATTTACCTTGTAGTTTATATCGTTTCTGCGATATAACAAAATTAAATAACAGTTGATCTGAGACTTGACAAGGTTAAGATTGTAGTGGTCAGGGAAGTAACATCTAAGGATTGATTTGTTTTTATGATTTACCAACCGTTTTAGGTTATTTAAAGCCAGAAAACATGTTTAATTTTAAATAATTTTTTGGAGATAATAAAGATTCATTGCTGTAAATTGTACTAACTAACCCATATCTGGGGAGGAGAAGAGATTGTTTCAAAAATTTAACTACAATATTTGTGCAAAAGTAAATATAATGAACCTAACCAGAATCCGAACTTGGTTCTCTAATCTCAAATTCTGAGGTGTTATTCATTGCCTTAACTGCACATCCAAGCTTACAGTACTTGGTATTCTCAAGCAGTCACTGTTTGAATGGAACTTCTTCCTTACTAAAGGAATATAAAAGGAATGAGAATGATTCAACTCTGTGTATATGGTATGGAGAGGAGGTCTTAGCTGTAAATTTCTGAACTTGTGGAATGAAAGAATGTACTTTTTTCAAACATTTGTCATAGAAATAGCAACAAAGTAATGAGGGGTCTGCAAAATTTTCATTTATGGAAAAGGGGCTCTAAGGATTGAAAATAATTCATCACCCACAAGACCATTTTCCAGAAAAGTGATATCTTTCATCTTTTATAGCAAGACCCTGGTACAAACCAAAGACATATTGATAAATTCATGTCAAGGATGTTAATTGAAGTCAAAGTTTTATACAATGGCTATCTGGGCACGTAAAGTGTTGTGTCATGGCTTGTACCATGTGACATCCGGTTGCCCAGATATATAAAAGACGATGTGTGCTTAGCACAGAAGTTGTCATTATCATGGACTTTGGGAAGTAAGACCTATTATTTTTTATTTATTTATAATCGTGTCACCCCCAAGCAAGGCATGATTACATAGGGGGAATGTTATGAGAAAGAGTGACAGGTTATAGAGGGTGTCAGGAAGTGGGTAAGAGAAGTATAAGAATACTGATGAGAGTAGAGTGGATGGAGAAAAGAGCATGAGAGAGAGAGAGGATGCAAATTAGTGAGACAGGAGATGACTATTGACTTTACATTTGAATTCTTGAAGATTGTAGCAGTCGGGAAAGCAATTAAGCAGAAGGAAAATTCCATAGGCGAGAAGTGCGAGAAAAGAAGCTGCTGGAGTAGAATTTGCATTTACAATTTATTGGTTTCCCAATAAAAGGGTGGGACCTAGTTTGCTAATCTTGTGGCTCGAGTAAATTCATATATAGGGGGTACCAGTGAGCTAAGTTCATCGAAGCAGAAGCCATGAAAGTATTTGTAGAAAAGACACAAGGAAGCCACTTTTGTGCCAGTGAGAAAGCAACTGTATGATAGCTGCTAAGTCAGGATTGATCACATTACAGATTCTCTGTTAGATTTTGTCAAAGACCTGTTATCGTGAAACACACCTATTCCTCATATAATGGATTCTCCCTCCGATATTAACAAGAGTTAACAGGAAGTTAACTCGAGAACTTCTTGGGAAGTTCTTAGTTGTTCTAGAGAGTTCTTTAGAGTTCTATTGGAGTTCAGTAGAACTATTAGTTAGTTCCAGTTTGGACATAATTGGACTAAGGCAGTTAGCTGAATACTAAGAAGTCAGCTTACAGTGGGAGATTACCAAGTTCCTAACATTTTGGACAAGTTAAGTCGATTAGCAACCAACATAGCATGATTTCAGGTTTTTAAACATCATATCAGCTCCAGTAGTAAACCCCACTTTTGGTTCAGAAGTAGCAAGCCAGCTCCTTCCTTTTGTGCTGTTTGTCTGGATTTCTTTTTAGCAGAATTCGTACTTTTTATTGTTAACTTTTTTCATTTTCCTGCCCTCACCTATTTAATAACAAAATCCGAGTTGCACCCATTTTTTGCATCTCTGTTTGCGGCTACTCTTTCTTTCTGTACAAACATGATGAATTAAAAATAAACTTTATTGATAGTAACACTGCTCTGGTTTGGTTTGGCTTAAGTTTAACAATCCATCAACCATTACGGTCATTTAACCCTCTAGGGCCATTCGTATCATATTTGATACAGTATGAAAACAAGCCTTGAAAGAAATATTTTCCTGAAAAATTTTTTAAGAGAAATATTTTATAAATTTCAAATGAAAGTAGTACTGACTGCTCAGTCAATGAATACCAAATGTTTCCTTATAGGGAAATACCAAATGTTTCCTTATAGGGAAATACTGTATCAAATATGATACGAATGGCCCTAGAGGGTTAAGGTCAGTTTTTGAATTTTGGGATCACATCTTTTTAATATAGTCCATTTGTTTTGAAGACGTTGCATGCATTAGAGTGGTTATACACGTTTATATTGTTGTTAAATGTTGTTTTACAGTTCCATTTTCTTTAAATATGTCATTAAATGATCTATCTTGGTGCGTTCAAATAGTTCTTTCATTGTTTTTGTAGTGTAGTACTTTTTCCGTACAGATGAAAATTCAGCGCAATCCATCATGAAGTGTCTTACAATGTATGGAGCATGACAGGCGGTGCACCATGGTGGTTCCTTTTTGTCAAGTAGGAATAGGTGAGTTATTTTAGTATGTCCAATACGGAGTCGAGAAAAGATAACTTCTTCCCTTCATGATTCCCTGTAACCCTGTATCCATTCACCTAAAGTGGGTTTTATTGTTAGTAATTTATTTGGATTGCGGCTGTTTATTTTGGATATATGATTGTATTTTTACTTTTAAATCTGTGTATGGGATCTTATATGTTTGGTCAATGGGCTCCCTATGTGCATTTTTGGCATCTGTGTCAGCCACATCATTTCCTCGGATTCCCATGTGACAACACTGTTCTGATGTGCCAGTTTGAATTACTAGATTAACAGCTAGGTTTCTTAATTTAAACATTGAAATTTCAAGATATAACCATGAGTTCTAGGTTATTTATTCTCTCATAATTCTGACTTATGCAACTCTCTTCTAGCTTCTTGCTTTCCTGTAACGTTTCTGTTAAATAAATCTTCAAAAATTTAAATACATTGTAACAGCTCATCCGTAATTCAGATTATGAACGTAAATAAAAAAATATTCAAAATTAGAAATTTAGATCAGAATTTGTTTCAGGTGAACAGGGAGCTTAATGACCATTAATTATGACCATTGATTAATCGGATCTAGACCACAACAACTGCACATTTTAAAAATCCAGCTTTGTTGGAATTGAAATTTTCCATGCCAGAATTTTTCCCATGACGAACACACTATTTAAACTAAAGTGCTCATGAAAATCACCAATGGGAAAAGGCACAGCAAGCAGCAAGAAGCTCGAAAAAAACTAAAGATACATACCTCAGAGGAAAATTCTCTGCAACCGATATATGCATAAAAAAAATCCAGTTTTAACTAGAATAAAAACTCACTCAACATCAAGCTTAAACTTGAGGAAATACCAAAATTCTACCAATCATAAATTTCACTTTCCTAGCAAGAAAGAAATTTTGAAAGTCAACTTTATTAATATTTAATACAAGCAAGAAGCAAACAAGTTCACATGAAGATGAACTCAGAAAGATAACACCAAAAGATACAATTTATACTACATAACATTCAAAGATAGAGAACTTTGAATTTTTCTTATAATTCTGCATCACGCCTATTTTTTGTATCCTATATTCTAAAGAAAAGCATTTACAACAATTTTTGCAGGAACTTTGAACATTTCACCATTGAACTCTAATTCTGCACATACATTCTTGACAAACAGTTGTATATTACATTTGTATAAAATACTTTTACTCAAACAAAAATAAAGTTTGTTTGTGGAGTTAATTTGCACGCCAATTTTTCTAATCAAAAACCCTTCTGATTTAAAAAGAAAATATTAATATCACATAAAACTCCACAACAACATTCACCATCATCTGCTATCACCTTGAGTCTTGTCCTTTTTTTTTTTTATCTCCTTTTGAACAAGAAACTGGGGAGCTGAGTTCGAATTCCAGTTGAATCCATTGTATTCACTTACGCGCAAATACCCTTGGGAAAGGTATTAACCCGTCTCTTCCTTCCAGTTATGGGTTAAATAGCAGGACAGATTGGGTTCTATAGGCTTGGTCAGCAACCAGTCTACCGCAGAAAGCAATGGCAACCTACTGTGGGATAATCTTCTGCCCAGTCAGTCATGTCTCTTGCGAGACATGATCGCCCAAGCGTGTATCACGTATGGCACTTAACTGACTGACTGACTCCTTTTGAAAAGTAGGATTCTTATATCTAAAGGATTCTTTGGATATTCTTCTTCTTCTTCTATGTGCCCTGTTCCTTCAGGACGTAGGGGATCATGGCCTTCCACGTTTCCCTATCCCTGGTGACTCTTAGCATGCCTTCTCCTGTTACACCATGCAATCTTCGTTTCGTCATCCACCTGATTAGGTCCTTCAAATATGTTATCCGTTGCTTTCTCCTGTCTCTTTTTCCCTCTATCTGGCCTATTAGTATCAGATTCTCCAAGCCCTCCTTCCTCATTGTGTGTCCCAGGAACTTCAGTTGTCTCTTCCTGACGCTCAGTATTAATTTCCTTTTGCTTCCATCATTTCCAAGACCTCATCATTGCTCACATGCTCGATCCATGAGATTCGCAGCATCCTTCTGTAGAACCACATTTCAGTTGCTTCAAGCTTTTCCTTCATCTTTGATGATATTGTCCAGCGTTCACTGCCATATTGAAGAACTGGCATCTCATGGGAATCCAGTACTCTCCTCTTTGTTTCTAGAGAAATTGTCCTCTTTCTTAATACTTTACTCAACTTCTGGAATGCTTCCTTCGCCATGACAATTCGACTTTGGATCTCTGTCGTACTTTCCATCTTCTGTTATAACGCTTCCCAAGTATTTAAATTTTTGTACCTGCTTGATTCTAGTATCCCCGACCTGTATTTGGCATTTTGGGCGGCCCTTTTTACTGATGACCATGCATTCGGTTTTCATGCAGTTTATTTCTAGTCCTTTCTTGTTACTTTCTTCTGCTACCTTCTGTAGGGGGTCTTGTAGTTTCCTTTCCATGTCTTATTTGACTCTAGTATCCCCGACCTGTATTTGGCATTTTGGGCTGCCCTTTTTACTGATGACCATGCATTCGGTTTTCATGCAGTTTATTTCTAGTCCTTTCTTGTTACTTTCTTCTGCTACCTTCTGTAGGGGGTCTTGTAGTTTCCTTTCCATGTCTTATTTGACTCTAGTATCCCCGACCTGTATTTGGCATTTTGGGCTGCCCTTTTTACTGATGACCATGCATTCGGTTTTCATGCAGTTTATTTCTAGTCCTTTCTTGTTACTTTCTTCTGCTACCTTCTGTAGGGGGTCTTGTAGTTTCCTTTCCATGTCTTATTTGACTCTAGTATCCCCGACCTGTATTTGGCATTTTGGGCTGCCCTTTTTACTGATGACCATGCATTCGGTTTTCATGCAGTTTATTTCTAGTCCTTTCTTGTTACTTTCTTCTGCTACCTTCTGTAGGGGGTCTTGTAGTTTCCTTTCCATGTCTTATTTGACTCTAGTATCCCCGACCTGTATTTGGCATTTTGGGCTGCCCTTTTTACTGATGACCATGCATTCGGTTTTCATGCAGTTTATTTCTAGTCGTTTGTTACTTTCTTCTGCTACCTTCTGTAGGGGGTCTTGTAGTTTCCTTTCCATGTCTTATTTGACTCTAGTATCCCCGACCTGTATTTGGCATTTTGGGCTGCCCTTTTTACTGATGACCATGCATTCAGTTTTCATGCAGTTTATTTCTAGTCCTTTCTTGTTACTTTCTTCTGCTACCTTCAGTGACTTGGAGATTTTTTTCCTTCTCAAATTCAACCTCCATTTACTTCCCTTTTCCAAATGCTATAATTCTGCTCGTCAGTCCCTTTATTATTCTTTCATGCAAGTTTGAGCTTGTTCATTTCTTTCCCATTGAAATGTTAAGTGGCTTTTCAGAATGTGGCCATCAGCTTAATAAATGGACTTTACCTAGATGGACATTTGGATAATCTTGCATGCATTTACTAATGCAACAGCCTACCTTCATTGATTATTGTCTATTTTTGCTATTCGACAGAACTATTTTGATTGTCTTCCTTTTCACCTGTGTGATTGGCAAGACACTTAATCTATGCAATTTTACTACTTTTATATTCCTTTTGGATTTGAGTTTCTTTTTAAACACCACTGACTGAATGGATGTTGTTTACACAGTCGTATCCTCTGGTCACAGGACATTGACATGGATTAGGAGCAAGCAAGGTAGTTTGAAATTTAGGGTTTATGGAGTCATTTATGCGATCATGTATATATATATATATATATATATATATATATATATATAGTCATCCGCAGACAGATCTGTTTCGCTGTATCATAGCTCATCAGTACGGTTAGACTCCGATTGCTTTTTAACCCAGGAGTGAAACCCAACCGAATTGGTGTCAGTCAGCAATTCTACCTCTGGACTATGGCTCAGTAGAAGAAGGCAGACTTTTTAGCATGTATATTGTCATTATACTCACCAAATAGCTATATATATAGCGATATACACAAATCAGACATACTCATATATATATAAGAAAAATTAAGGCAAACACGTTATTTCATGGTAAATTGGAAGTATGGGCGTATTTCAGGTGAACCATCATCAGCTTCCGTCTTTAGTTTACAAAGGATTTTCTTGAAAATTTACACAGTTATACTATAAGTGTTTGCGAGTGTTCTTAGCTAGGTTTTGTGTCGAGGTACCCCTGATAAATATCGAAAATCGATAATCGAAAAAACTGGATTATAGAAGGAGTGGTTCGATTTTAGTCAAATTTGATACATTCATAGATAAAGACATAAGAAATGAAATTCAAAAGTTTCAAGGTTGCAGTTCTTACAATAGTGAAGAAAATCAATAATATATATATATATATGTAAAAGGCAAGATGTGTGTGTGTGTGTTTATCTGTCTGTATGTCCTTTATACAAATCCACAATTTTTATCTGATTCTCACCAAACTTCACACAAATATTCTTTAGACTGAGTCTGAGCTCAAGGACCATAGATTAGTTTTAAAGCTTTCATTACACCCAAGCAATGCCGGGCTATCCTGCTAGTAGAAAATAAAATAATTATGGGCCAGAATACCATTATTTTATAGTCTTTGAACTGGAAGAATAAGTATTCTATAGATTACAAAATATCAAAACTGAATATAACTGAGAAAAATTCCTTGAGACAGACACCAAGTAATTCTGTATATCAAATACTATGTTCCATTTGACATTCTCAAAATATTAGTGAAGGTAATAAAAAAAACCAAAAAAAAAAACAAAAAAAAACCCTGATGTTCTAAAAAGGTCAGAGGTTACAAGAGACAAAACAGATACTTGAATATTCTTAAATAAGTTAATTCCATAATTCATTCAGACGTACTTGTTAGTTTATCCTGAAGACAAGGATAAAAGAAAAAAAATAATTCAATAAAAGTATGGAACTTGTAAACAGAATTTCTGAAAAAATAGCAATGCTTTATCTGAGGACATCAAAAAATATATTTAGATAACTAACAAGTTGTGGAATAAAAGAAAACTTCATCTCAGAACACAATGAGCAGGATACACGTACTTATCGAATAAATATGTGGAATAATAACAATATTTTAGTTTGAATTTCTGAGATGATGAATTTACATTATTTAAATCCAAACTATTTTCCTCAACTTTGTTATTATCATGTTTCAGCTGTTGTCCTCTCTAAACTTCTTCAGATTTTTATCAATCTGAAGAAACTTCAGGGAATTCCAAACTGAATCTTTTATTTGGTATATGAGGGTAGATTGTTCTTGCTCTGCTTGTCCGGATCTCATCATCTCTTACTTCTGATCAATAATTTCTTGGACTGTTTCACTAACCCTAACCCAGCACAGGGACGAGACTCATAATTACATTGTCACCAAATTCTTGCACCGCCACTTGAGACCTCTAGATTATTGTTCAACTGCTTTTCTTATTGATGCTGCTGCTGCATTGACTGTTGAAGCTTTGCTGCCATTCTCTTGCTTTCTTGATGGCCTCAATATAAATATATATATATATATATATATATATATATGTGTGTGTGTGTGTGTGTGTGTGTGTGTGTGTGTGTGTGCAGATTTCATTAAATAATATAGACAAGTTTTGTCTATATTATTTATTTATAAGTTATTGACAACGTAGAATTAAACAAAGAGAATTAAACATAGAGACAAGTCCATTTTTAATGTGGCAGATGGCCGAAGACAGTGACAAGATGGTGGTGGTGGTGTGGTTCTTGGTCACATGAGTGTATAGTGGCATGAGGGGATTGGTCTGCGAGCTGCTACTTCTATGGGTAGAGGGAGTAAGCGTAGTAACTATGACCTCTCCCGTAGATTACAGGCATTGGAGTATGTTAGTAAAGGTATTGAAATTTATTTTATTTAAGCTAGGCTTAAGCTGTTTGATGTAGATAGCTTCTAGGATTTTGAGTTTTCATTTATTATTTTCTTGTCAAAGTATACATGTATTTTCAATTTATATATATATAAGCATGTGGTGTAGATATAAAAGAATATAAAGGAGTATGCTGTGCATACAATGGTAGGATAACTCTCAAAGAGAGCTCTAAATATATATATATATATATATATATATATATATATATATATATATAAATACATATAGAGCAAATACAAGAAAAAATTTAGGCAGATACATTATTTCATGGTAAATCGGAAGTTTAGGCCTATTTCAGGTGAAGCATAATCAGCTTCCATCTTTATTGTATAGAAGATTTTACACAAATGAAATTCACAAACAAAGACCCCACCAAAAAAATGAATAAAAATGAAAATTGCTCTCTTAAAAGAGAAATACTAAAATTACTAAAAAATAAAAATTATAATTAAATATAGAAAAAGGAAAAGTGAGAAAGATAAACCCAAAAAATAAATAAAAAGAAAGAAAGTATATTATATTACTCTGTTAAATTAAATAAATTAATGTAACAATGAGTTCTTTTGAGTTATTTAATTTACCTGGATAGTATACCAAGTGTGCTACGTTTTATATATATATATATATATCCGAGTGAGGATAGAATGAGGAGAGAAAAAAGAAAAATTTTTTTTCCGTCCGAAACATTAATTTAAAACAGTGCTCGATATATGATGTATAGAGCTGTGAATTTTTTTTTCTCCCCCGATGATGTGTTTGGGTTCCAAACACTGAAACAGCCATATGATTGTAGAGAAGAAGACATATATAGAAATTATGTACATGTTCTAAAACATAATTTATAATAAATATATATATATATATATATATATATATCTTCCATTAGTCAAAGGATAAATATTATCTTTAGTCTATAAGAAAATAGTTTCTCAACCAATGTAACATTTACCTGCTGCATGCATATATGGTCATTAATAAAGCGACAAGGACCCTGTGATATTGTATACTGTCTTTAAAAAGAATGAAAACAGTTCATTTGTGCGACAAGAATGTTGACAAGAATTCTTCTAAGTGAAACTATTTATGGTGAAATCGTCAATAAATTGTGTCTTTGAAAATACAATTAAACAGATGGTCACATTATAAAAGCCGTCCTGCCATCGAAACAAAAGTGTAATGAAAAGGCTCAAGCTTGGATAGACAGACAATAAGTGGCCCATCTTAGCTTAGAAATGGATGCAAAATTAGAATAGTTGAAGAGAAAGAGTTAAATGGAACACCTGTCAGGTCTTGACTCAATTTACGAATAATTACCAATTGGTTCATTCTTCAAGATCATTGAAAAATGGCCATGTGTCAGCTTCAGTCCAAACTGAAAAATAAAATTTATTCAAGCAAAGTAATTTTGCTACTACTGTTCTGGGTATGATGATAAACAGCATCTGGCAGCAAAGCCTCCGATCAGTATGTTTTGAGAAACATGTAACCACCTCTTAATTTCTATTGTTCTTAGGTCCACCCTGACCCAGAGTGGTAAAACATGTTAGGGTCTCAACTATGGGCAAATTGTTAACCCCCAAACTGGGATCAAAACATTATCAAATTATAAGAATAAATTTTTATAGTAAAAATAACAGCAATATATTTTTATACTAAATACATTACCAGCAGTACATTTTTGTAAGAGATAATTCTACTCCTCCCAACAAAATTAAATGTCAGCATTAAATGATCCATAAGGAGTTAATATACTTTTAAAAAAATTAATACCAGTACTTCAATTTGAACTCATATTACCTATCCATCAAAGCCTATTTAACATGTTTACCAATTGAACAAGAGACACAGCATCAGGTAAAATTCATGTTTAGTCATACTAATCATTTTTCCCTCAAATGATTTTCTCCTTGCTTGTTTATAACTACTAGTAATAGTCAATATGTAATACTAGCAATACTATCTAGAAGTAGTAAAATATTGAAAAGTAATTCAAACTCAACTGAAGCGAGCTGAATGTGTAATGCTTCTCATGCCAATGACATGAGGAGTATTACACATTCACATAATTACATTACACATAGGGCTCACGGCCATATCACATTGAATACACCAGTTCTCACTTGATCACCAAAGTTAAGCAATGTTGAGCCTGGTCAGTACTTAGATGGGTGACCGCTTAAGAATACCAGGTGCTGTAAGCGTTTAGTGATAGATGTGCATGCTTACAGCCATATCATGTTAAATACACCTGTTCTTGCTCGATCACCAAAGTTAAGCAATGTTGAGCCAGGTCAGTACTTAGATGGGTGACCGCTTAAGAATACCAGGTGCGGTAAGCATTTAGTGATAGATGTGCATGCTTACAGCCATATCATGTTAAATACACCGGTTCTTGCACGATCACCAAAGTTAAGCAACGTTGAGCCTAATCAGGACTTAGATGGGTGACTGCTTGGGAATACTAGGTGCTGTAAGCATTTAGTGACGGATGTGTGTTGTGGTGCAGTGGATAACTGCTCGGAAAGAGAAATCGGTGAGCCAAGTTCAAATTCCAGTTGAATACCCTGCATTCACTTAAGCACTGGTACCCTTGGGAAAGGTATTAATCCATCCCTTCCAGTTATGAATTAAATAACAGGGTAGGACTTGGGGACCCTGCCCTTAAAAAAACAAATCCCAATGAATCTTGATACTTGAAAAGAAAAAAGTATTACTAGACACAAAACTTATGTAAAAACAACAATAAATTGTTGAAAGAAAAAGATATTACTAGCAATAAAAACAAATAAAAAATTTAGTTGGCATTAAATGACCCACTGAGATTGATATGCTATAAAAACAACCAACCAACATTACACATAATATCTGTAATAGTCTTCAGTTTTTCTAAGCAAATATTGCATTAACAATTTTTTGAGAGATAGCATTAATTTTTATTTTCACATACAAGCCCTATTATTTAACCCATAGTTAGAGGAGAAAGAGATGTCTGCATCTGCATTAAAATATGTAACAAGCTCTCCAATTTGTCATTCCAAGCTGCTATCCAATACACCACATGAATATCCCATGAGAGTGCTTTCCAGCCTAAACAGCAGAAAAAGGATAATTTACTTCTGTGAATTGAATAAATGGTTAAGTTTCAAATTTACCTGATATGGCAGCTGTGTAAACAAAACTAACATGAGAAGAAATATTTTGATAACAACAACAACCAGCTGACTACGGCAACTATAACAAAAAAACTCCTATCTGTCAACCGTCAAAGACAATCTGTCCTGCACCCACAGAAGCATGGACCAAGCAAGTCTTCCTGAAAGCAATACACTGCGCCTCCTCTGCCTTACCCTATCCTCCGACCTCAAGTGGAATCATTACACTGAATCAATAGCTAAATCCACTGCTAAAAAGTTTAGGTCAGTGTCGGGCCAGTAAGATTTTTCGCCTGAATCCATCTTGCACATATACAAATCAACCATTCAACTGTGCATGGAATACTGTTGTCATATCTGGTTAGGCACCCCTGCTCTTTGTCTCAGTGTTCTCGACAGGCTCCAAAGGAGAATCTGGAATGTGATCGGTCCTGATCTGGCAGCTCGACTCTAGACACTTTCTCACTGGAGGGATGGGGCTTCCCTCTGTTTCTTCTACAAATATTTTCATAGCTTTTGCTCCGGCAAACTTAGGTCACTCCACTAAAATTTACTCATGCGACCAGACTGGCAACACCCTTTTACAGTTAAATCAACCAATTGCAGCCAACAATTCCACTCCAGCAGCTTCTTTTCTTGCACTTCCCCCTATGGAACTCCCTTCCGTATACTTGCTTTCCTGACAGCTAAAACCTCCAGGAATTTAAATGCAATGTCAATTCCCATCTCTTATCCACTTAACTCCAGCCCTTTCCGCATCACCCCGTACATCTTGTTCTTTTCCTTTCTTTCTACATTCGCAACTGTCTTCACACCTGTGTTCACATCCTTATCTTGCCCTTTCCCTGTCACCCACTGTAGCTGGTTTGTCTTTCTCTTCACTACCCTCCTGCCTGTAGAACTCCCTTCCATATACTTGCTTTCATGATGGCTATAATCTCCAGGAATTTAAATGCAATGTCAATTCCCATCTCTTATCCACTTGACTCCAGTCCTTTCTACATAACCTCATATATCTTGTTCTTTTCCTTTCTCTCTACCTTCACAGCTGTCTTCACAACTGTGTTCCCATCCGTCTCTTACCAATTCTCTGACATCCCCTGTAACTGGTTTGACTTTCTTTTCACTCTCTTTCTGCCGAAACTTTTACTCTTGTTAGGGCACCGCTCCTATTTGACTACAAATGGACTGTTCCCATTGCTATATATAGCAATGGTGGATTCTCTACAAGAGAGTCGTAGAGAGTCACTTGAGAGTCTCTAATGAGTTACTGAAGAGTCAGTGCGAGTCAGTGAAGAGTTAGTCACACTTCCGGTGGTGTACCGGAAGTAATCACGTATACACATGCCTTACGACGGATTGGACTCTTGTATCTTCCTATTGTAAATATTACTAATCAATTCTGTACATACTAACCATCTTTCCGCGGAATACAACTTATATTCTGATTCTGTTGTTGAATTATTCATTTATACTTGGCGACATAACAACTCTTATGTAACCCCCTGCACATCAGTGGTGGTACTGCCTTGCTTGGGGTGAAACAATTAAACAAAAAAAACACACATTGTGTGGTGAGGTCATGACCCAATAGCCCTTTGATAGTGTAAAAGATTAACAGAAAGATATACTGTTGAAAGCTCAGTTATTTACAATGTATTGTAATTTCAGCAAATGTAAACAGACAATATTATGGAAAATCCCGAAGATTTCAGAGCTGAGATGGTTATTTGCGTAGAATCGAAAATTGTGTTACAATAGGTGTAACTTCCTGAAGTTCATGATAATGACAACACCCCAAAGCGTACATTGTCTTTTATACATCCATACAACCAGATGTCACATGGTATGAGCCACAACATAGGTACTTACCTTATCAGTTGGAGTTTTATAATACAAGAAATGTCTGCCTAATAAAACACACCAGCACCTTCGGGTCATGCCGTTTTTTACCTGAAAATAAAACAAAAGACAAATATTAATTCAAACCTGCCTTTTGAAGTCCATAAACATTTTTAGGAAATAAATATAAGAAATCATTCCTTTCTGACTAGTTTTTCTTTTTATCTTATTTTTTGGACATTTGACCAACTGATTAGACTATTAGTTCTGTGACCATGAAACACAAGTTTCAAATTTCCCCAGGGTTGATTAGTCAAAGAGATGGGTTCTTGATAAGAGGGGATGGTTCTAAAATGCAGAACTGGTGAAAAGTGCCTGAAAATCAGACCATAGACTGACCCAAGCTTTGTGAGCAGAATTGGGTCAACTGAATTTTTTGAAAGCTGTCAGTGATTATGTAAATGACAAACAGAAACTTTTTAGCTTGGTGACCAATCTGTCTAGAGATATTGACTTAATAAAATAATCCGGTTCACACTTCACCCACTTCCGGTTCACACTCCACCCACATCTATTGAAAAGGTGAAGAGGCTCATCCCTTGTTCCCTGTTTAGGATGTTGTTTCCGGTTTTCTCTTTTCCAATCTCTTCACTCTTACGTACCCCCCTGCACATCAGTGGCGTTACTGCCTTGCTCGGGGTGATATGATTAAAAAAAAAAAAAAAGACACCAATTCATCAGAAATCTGGCCAATCTTAGAGATGTGTTGGCCTGAAAAAATATGCAACCACTGGAAGTTGTCCAAATTACTTGTCATTGTTAATTTTTGAGATTCCTGTATTTGCTGGTATTAAGGATACAGTTACAGGTAGACAGATTAGATCCCTCCATTATCATGTCTTTCACTACAAGGGAGAGAGTATGGGACAAGGAAGACAAAACTGCAAATCCCAAAAAAGCGTACTTCTTTTCGCAGAGAGACAATAATACGGCTTTTATAGAAAAGAAGGGGCAGAATATTTTGGTTCATGCGGATCAATTTAGAAAAAGGATTGTGTCAGACGATGTGGAGATGAAGGACCAAAGTGGGAAAGAGGAATGTAACTGAGGAGGATGAGCAGAGAACAGAAATGCAGGATCAAGAAGAGAGAGAAAACTACAGTGATGAGGATGAACAAGAAATGTATGTAAGTGGAGAAGAAAAACTGACAAAGAAGAGGATGAAAAAAGACAAAGGTCACCAATTAAAAGTAAAAGTGAAAAGCAAAAGGAAGAACTTTATAAATCAAAAGCAGTTAAGATGTAGTAAAAAAAAAAACAACGTGATACAACCACTCTGATTGAGGAAGGGTGTGATATCCTATGCAAATGAGTTGTATTTAAGTGTTAAGCTGATAACTATTTGCACTCCATTATGTCACACGTAATGGTGTATCACTCACTGAGTACAGAAACTAAGATATTCAAGACATAACACTGGCCAATCTTATAGATATGTTGGCCTGAAAAAATGTGCAACAACTAATAGTCATCTAAATTTCTTTGGTAAAATATTGTCATTGTTAATTTTCAAGTCCCATATTTGCTGGCATCAAGGGTACTGTTTTTACCCAAAATAAGTCTTGAAAATTTGCGTAATATACAAGAATTTAGTTTACTATAAGGCCTAGTTAACCATCCACTGGGGTTACTAAAGCTGAACCCTAACCTTTGCACGGCAAAAGTTTGAGACATAAAAGCAAGTATGGCAGTTCTTTTATTCCTATTTTGGCTTCGTTTTATCACAACGTTCAACCATTTTTATCAGGATTTGATGTTGGACTTTTGTGTCCATTATATACTGTCCAGGAGTCAACCCATTTTATAGTTCACCAATAGAAGGCTTAACCACTCAGGAAGCTTAAAATATTCAATGCAACATTTATAAAAAGCGGCTTTATTTTTCTGAGTATTGGAGTTTAAATCCGATTCTGGAGAGTGTCTGATTTGAGAGTGAATGTCTTTGACGTTGTTTTATTGAACAGATTATGTATGATGAGGATACTCTAGATCCATATACTATGATGGACATGGTCAATCAATGCCAAGTAGATACCCTATATCCAGAAACGTTGTCAACATTACCTTCAAGCCCTCACTTTGTGACCATCATGGACTGTTGTTGCTATATAATATACATTCGGGAGATTTATTCTCTATTATAATCAATACATAAACTGATCCCTTACTTTGTGACCATCATGGACTGTTGTTGCTATATAATATACATTCGGGAGATTTATTCTCTATTATAATCAATACATAAACTGATCCCTTACTTTGTGACCATCATGGACTGTTGTTGCTATATAATATACATTCGGAGATTGATTCTCTATTATAATCAATACATAAACTGATCCCTGACTTTGTGACCATCATGGACTGTTGTTGCTATATAATATACATTCGGGAGATTTATTCTCTATTATAATCAATCAATAAACTGATCCCTTACTTTGTGACCATCATGGACTGTTGTTGCTATATAATATACATTCGGGAGATTTATTCTCTATTATAATCAATACATAAACTGATCCCTGACTTTGTGACCACCATGGACTGTTGTTGCTATATAATATACATTCGGAGATTGATTCTCTATTATAATCAATACATAAACTGATCCCTTACTTTGTGACCATCATGGACTGTTGTTGCTATAATAATATACATTCGGGAGATTTATTCTCTATTATAATCAATACATAAACTGATCCCTGACTTTGTGACCATCATGGACTGTTGTTGCTATATAATATACATTCGGGAGATTGATTCTCTATTATAATCAATACATAAACTGATCCCTTACTTTGTGACCATCATGGACTGTTGTTGCTATATAATATACATTCGGGAGATTTATTCTCTATTATAATCAATACATAAACTGATCCCTTACTTTGTGACCATCATGGACTGTTGTTGCTATATAATATACATTCGGGAGATTTATTCTCTATTATAATCAATACATAAACTGATCCCTTACTTTGTGACCATCATGGACTGTTGTTGCTATATAATATACATTCGGGAGATTTATTCTCTATTATAATCAATACATAAACTGATCCCTGACTTTGTGACCACCATGGACTGTTGTTGCTATATAATATACATTCGGAGATTGATTCTCTATTATAATCAATACATAAACTGATCCCTTACTTTGTGACCATCATGGACAGTTGTTGCTATATAATATACATTCGGGAGATTGATTTGCTATTATAATCAATACATAAACTGATCCCTCACTTTGTGACCATCATGGACTGTTGTTACTATATAATATACATTCGGGAGATTGATTCTCTATTATAATCAATACATAAACTGATCCCTGACTTTGTGACCATCATGGACTGTTGTTGCTATATAATATACATTCGGGAGATTGATTCTCTATTATAATCAATACATAAACTGATCCCTGACTTTGTGACTATCATGGACTGTTGTTACTATATAATATACATTCGGGAGATTGATTCTCTATTATAATCAATACATAAACTGATCCCTGACTTTGTGACTATCATGGACTGTTGTTGCTATATAATATACATTCGGGAGATTGATTCTCTATTATAATCAATACATAAACTGATCCCTTACTTTGTGACCATCATGGACTGTTGTTGCTATATAATATACATTCGGGAGATTGATTCTCTATTATAATCAATACATAAACTGATCCCTGACTTTGTGACCATCATGGACTGTTGTTGCTATATAATATACATTCGGGAGATTGATTCTCTATTATAATCAATACATAAACTGATCCCTTACTTTGTGACCATCATGGACTGTTGTTGCTATATAATATACATTCGGGAGATTGATTCTCTATTATAATCAATACATAAACTGATCCCTGCACTTTATCCATAAATTATGGCGAATTTTACCAACATTTGAATCCACACCATAATACTAATCTTGACTTCATAGTAATAGTAGCAAATATAGTAGTTTTAGGAATTTTTTTTAATCGTTTCACCCCATGCAAGGGGGTAACATCACTGATACACAGGGGGCTACATAAGAGTAAAAGATTAGATAGGAGAAGAGTAAAGTAAAAGATAAACCAGTTACAGGGGGTGTCAGAGAAAAGAGCAAGAAAAGGATGGGAATACAGGTGTGATGACAGTTGCAAAGGTGGAGAGAAAGGAAAAGATATACAGGGTGATGTAGAAAGAACTGGAGTCAAGCGGTTTTGTTAAATCAAGAAAAGACTAAATAATAATAATAATAATATGATGTAAATATTGGAAAGCCACAATAATATATATACGAATATAGCCCATAAAAGAATCAGGCTTTTTTCATTTCACCCCAAGCAAGGTGATAATGCCACTGATGTGCAGGGAGCTGCATAAGAGTAAAAAGATTAGATAGAAGTAGTGTAAAGAGAAAGACGAACCAGTTACAGGGGGTGTCAGAGAAAGGAGCAAGAGAAGGATGGGAATACAGGTGTGATGACAATTGCGAAGGTAGAGAGAAAGGAAAAGATATACAGGCCGATGTAGAATGAACTGGAGTCAAGTGGTTAAGAGATGGGTATTGACATTGCATTTAAATTCCTGGAGGTTCTAACCATCAGGAAAGCAAGAATATGGAACATGGTTCCACAAGCAGGAAGTGCATGAAAACAAGCTGCACGAGTAGAATTGTCGACTTCATTTGGTTGATCTAACTGTGAATGGGTGGGACCCAGTTGCCAGTTTGTTTGTATGAGTAAACTCATGTAGCAGGGACACCAGTGACTTAAGTTCATCAGAGCAGAAGCCATGAAAATATTTGTTGAACAGAGGGAAGCCACATCACGTCGGTGTGAAAGTGGCTGGAGTCAAACTGCCAAGTCGGTACCTACCACATTACTGATTCTCCTTTGGAGCCTGTCAAGAACACTGAAATGAACAGCAGGGGTGCGTGACCATGTATGACAACAATATTCCATGCATGGACGGATGGTTGATTTGTATATGTGCAAGATGGATTCCGGTGAAGAAAACATCCTGGCCCGACACAGTGATTCAACCTTCTTATTGACTCAATGTAATGGTTCCACTTGAGATTGGAAGATGGGCTAATAGTCATTATTAAGTTTTAACAAGTTTGTCTTCCCTTCTATTTTTATTGTTGATAAATCCCAGGAGGGGATAATCAGGGAAAAGAATAGTGCAAGAATAATACTTAACACTGAAGATATATTCATGGGGATTTATTATCCCACCGTACAATAAACCAATAGACAATACAAGAACACCAACGAATAGTAACAGGTATAACAATCAAGTAGACAATGTCTCTGTTTAGGACGTATGCGTCTGTCTAGGGAAGAATGCTTCCGTCTAGTGATGTATGCTCTTGTCTAGTAATAACGACTCTGCAGTTTGCTCTAGTACCAGTCTTTTATAGACCAGACCATACCGGGGTAGGACAGGATATTCCTCTACAATTGTTTTTAATTTAATGGAATTACAATATGCTCAAAATATAGATTGCTGGTTGTTCGCTGCCATTTAATAAATATATTTTCCTCAACTGTCAGTGATTCAGTGACTCACTGGTAGTTTATTATGTGACATTGCCAGAGAAATTGGTTTATCATACACAGAACCGTGAATAGAAAGTATAAAGTCCGGAGTTTAAATTCTATTGATTTTCTAATGGAGTGCAGATTGCAATTATATCATAGCTAACTCGAGGCAGGAAACCAGACAAGTTAGAACCTTAATTCGATATCCGTCAGATTTAGCCAGTGAGCTATTCATGCAGGTAGACTTTCAAGCTGTCACAGATACGAAAATTGTGACAATACGCATTGTGATAAAAAGAAATAAGCACATTAACAGACAGACAAATGAATGAATATAAATTTTTCTTAAATGGGCAATTTTGACAGCATCACAAAGGCAATGAGAAAAAAATTAGCAAACATTGTGCTTCTATCTTTCACAAATAAGGGAAAAAATCTTTTTGAAGGGACTCTAAGCCAATTGGGGATATCATCTATCAGAACCTGTGGATATTTCTATGCTATTTTGGCCAACGTAATAAAAATAGGGAATTGGTAGTCATGACACCCAAAAGATGATGAGATTGGAGAGGGATGTGATTAAGGGTGGTATGCCAGTGGGAATATGCATTTTCAGGGTGGCGGAGGTGGTGGTTGCGGTTTTGTTGTCATCTTTGTAGTTGGTTTCTTGAAAAGGCAGTTTCAGCTCTTTGCAATGAAAGAACTCAGAGATTTTAATGCCTCGTAGGTGTAGGAATGAAAGACGTGTATATGAGGAGAGGGGGAAAAGAATGAGAAATTGGCACAGGCTAAGTTTTTATTGATTTTGGAAATAGAAGCAGAAAGTAAAAGAATGGAATTTGTCTAAGACTTGTTATACAATATTATGGATTCTGGTATGGTGGGGTGTTGTTGAGAGTGATAAAGAAATGCAAAAGTAGAATAGAAAAAGACAGGAAAGGACAAAGAGATCAAAGAGAGAAAGAAGAAGAGAGAAGAAAGCATGAGAAGAGGAGACGGGGAGGAACAGAGACTCAGAAGAGAATGAAGAAGAAGAAGAAAGTGTGAGATGTGTAAGAGACAGAGAAAAAGAAGAAGAAAGAGTATGAGATGAAAAAGAGGCAGAGAAAAAGAAGAAGAAAGAGTGTGAGATGCGGAAGAGGCAGAGAGAATGAAGAAGAAAAAGTGTGAGATGAAAAAGAGGCAGAGACAAAGAAGAAGAAAGAGTGTAAGATGAAAAAGAGGCAGAGAGAATGAAGAAAAAAGTGTGAGATGTATAAGAGACCAAGAGAATGAAGAAGAAAAAGTGTGAGATGAAAAAGAGGCAGAGAGAATGAAGAAAAAAGTGTGAGATGTGTAAGAGACAGAGAGAAAGAAGAAAAAGTGTGAGATGTGTAAGAGACAGAGGGAAAGAAGAAGAAAAACTGTGAGATGAAAAAGAGGCAGAGACAAAGAAGAAGAAAGAGTGTAAGATGAAAAAGAGGCAGAGAGAATGAAGAAAAAAGTGTGAGATGTATAAGAGACCAAGAGAATGAAGAAGAAAAAGTGTGAGATGAAAAAGAGGCAGAGAGAATGAAGAAAAAAGTGTGAGATGTGTAAGAGACAGAGGGAAAGAAGAAGAAGAAAAACTGTGAGATGAAAAAGAGGCAGAGACAAAGAAGAAGAAAGAGTGTAAGATGAAAAAGAGGCAGAGAGAATGAAGAAGAAAGTGTGAGATGTATAAGAGACCAAGAGAATGAAGAAGAAAAAGTGAGAGATGAAAAAGAGGCAGAGAGAATGAAGAAAAAAGTGTGAGATGTGTAAGAGACAGAGGGAAAGAAGAAGAAGAAAAACTGTGAGATGAAAAAGAGACAGAGAAAAAGAAGAAGAAAGAATGTGAGATGAAAAAGAGGCAGAGACAAAGAAGAAGAAAGAGTGTGAGAAGCGGAAGAGGCAGAGAGAATGAAGAAGAAAGTGTGAGATGTGTAAGAGACAGAGAGAAAGAAGAAGAAAAAGTGTGAGATGTGTAAGAGAGAGAAAGAAGAAAGAAAGAAAAACTGTGAGATGAAAAAGAGGCAGAGACAAAGAAGAAGAAAGAGTGTGAGATGAAAAAGAGGCAGAGAGAATGAAGAAAAAAGTGTGAGATGTGTA
Source organism: Ascarosepion bandense (assembly GCA_037127315.1). Lineage (NCBI taxonomy): Eukaryota > Metazoa > Mollusca > Cephalopoda > Sepiida > Sepiidae > Ascarosepion > Ascarosepion bandense. The sequence goes on along the minus strand of JBBBDQ010001380.1, from coordinate 771,615 downwards.
AGAGACCAAGAGAATGAAGAAGAAGAAAGTGTGAGATGTGTAAGAGACTGAGAGAAAGAAGAAGAAAAAGTGTGAGATGTGTAAGAGACAGAGGGAAAGAAGAAGAAAGAGTGTGAGATGAAAAAGAGGCAGAGACAATGAAGAAGAAAGAGTGTGAGAAGCAGAAGAGGCAGAGAGAATGAAGAAGAAAGCTATGAGTAAATTTCAAAACTGACTGGGTTCTATAGCCTTGGGTGACATCCAGTCTAGTGAAAGTAAACTAAAAATTCAATTTAAACCAGCATGGAATGAGTTGAACTCTTTCAGGCTATCTTGCCCAAGACAACATCTCTACTGTAACTGCAATACACAAGGTGCCCCTACTACTCTGAGGTGTTATGGGACTCAAGATTGAGTACCCTAGTGAAGTAATATTTCAGCCTCTATGGATATATAACAAGTAGTAGGGGCTAATCAGTTCCAAAAATGTATTTTTTAAAAAATGATGAAAACCTTAAATAAATAAAAAACAATAATTTTTTTGATAAAGGAAAGTTAAGGTGAAAAATGAATTTTTCTTTTTCATCTGATTAAATGAAACATTAGATTAGATTATCAAGCAAGAGACTCAAAACAGGAAATAAAAGTGGAAGATTGTGCAAAATATGATAAAAAAAGGAGTGAAAAAGTGAGAAGTGAAAAAGAAAAAAAAAAGGAATCAGTTTGGAATGTTCTCTTGAAAAGAATGAAAAAAAAAAATTTTTTTTTAATCATTTTCCCCCAAGCAAGCCATTCCACTGCCACTATTGCGCAGGGGGTTACATAGAACAAAGTTATAAGAAAAATTATAGGGGGTGTCAGGAAGTGAGTAAGAGAAGGATGACTGTGGCCATAAAGTGAGGGATCAGTTTATATATTGATTGTAATGTAGAATTGATCCCCAACTTTATATCCACATTATAAGAGTATAGAAATTTATTTTTAATCATTTCCCCCCAAGCAAGGCATTCCACTGCCACAATTGCGCAGGGGGTTACATAGGGGAAAGTTATGAGAAAGATTATAGGAGGTGTCTGGAAGTGGGTAAGAGAAGGATGACTGTGCCTATAAAGTGAGGGATCAGTTTATATATTGATTGTAATGCAGAATTGATTCCCATATTTATATCCACATTATAATAGTATAGAATTTTTTTAATCATCTCACCTGAAGCAAAGCATTCTTCTACCACTATTGCGTAGGGGGTTACATAAGGGAAAGTGATGAGAAAGAGTGGTAGATGGATGAGGATACCAAGGATGGGGTTGGGTAGATGGGTAGAGTGTTTGAGGGAATGGATGCAAGTGTCTATTGACCTTACATTTAAATTCCTGGAGTTTGTAGCTGTCAGGGAAGTAAGTATATGGAAGGGAATTCCACAGGCGGGAAGTGCGAGAAAAGAAGCTGTTAGAGTAGAAATTGCGGTTACATTTTATCTGTTTCACTGCAAAAGGGTGGGACCTAGCTGCTAATCTAGTATCTCTTGCAAATTCATACCTAGGGAGCACCAGCGAACTAAGTTCATCAGAGAAGAGGCTGTGAAAGTATTTATAGAAGAGGCACAGGGAAGCCACGTCACGCTGGTGAGAGAGTGACTGCATTTAAATTTAAACTGAATATGCAAAATGAAAATCTTCAAATTCAAAGTTTAAATTCTCACACAGGGAGCAAAACAATGATAAGTTAGTATGCTATCCAGTTTTGCCGATTGTCAATCTATCATTGAAATAAATTGTGGCCTTGTACGATATCTTAACCAGTCCAAGCAAAATAGCAAAAAAAAAAAAAAAAAAAAAAAAGAATAAAAAAGAAAAAGCAGAAATGCAACATCAATTACTGAGGGATTCTATACGTAAAAAGGGAATAAAAAGAAAAATGGAAGGAGGGGAAAATTAACAAAAAAAAGAAAAAGAGCCCGAGTCCATTGTTAAAAACCGAATGATGTGTGGGGCAACTGCAAAAACTATTCAGAATGCAAGAAATAATCAGCTGAGAAGACACTAATTTAATGGATGACAGATTTGCTGGTTACAACCTGTAACATTTTATTCCTCTACATGGAAGGCAAAAAGCACCGAAACAGCAAAAAATATCCAATTCATGGCTTCTGAACCAATGAATTTAGCTCACTAGAGCCTCTATATATGAATTTGCATGAGCCACAAGATTAGCAACTAGGTCCCACCGTTTTACTGTGAAACCAATAAATTGTAAATGCAAATTCTACTCCAGCAGCTTCTTTTCTCGCACTTCCCGCCTGTGGAATTCTCTTCCATTAACTTGCTTCCCCAACAGCTACAATCTCCAAGAATTTAAATGTAAAGTCAATAGTCATCTCCTATCTCACTAACCTGCATCCTCTCTCTCATGCTCCTTTCTCCATCCACTCCATTCTCATCAGAATGCTCATCCTTCTCTTTTTCCAATTCCTGACACCCCTATAACCTATCTCTCTTTCTCATAACTTTCCTCCTATGTAAGCCCCTACAAAACAGTGGCAGTAAAATGTCTTGCTTGGGGTGATATGGTTATAAAAAATAAAAGAAAAAAAAGTTTGAGGACTTTTAAAATAAAAATCCCACCTGAATCTATTCTGCACATATACAAATCTACCATCCGCCCATGTATTGAATATTGCTGCCATATCTGGTCGGGTGCCCCTGCTGCTCTCCTTGGGCTTCTTGACAAAATACAAAGGAGGATCTGTAACGTGGTTGATACTGACTTGGCAGACCGGCTGCAACCACTCTCTCACCGGCGTGATGTGGCTTCCCTGTGCCTCTTCTACAAGTACTTTCATGGCTTCTGCCCCGATGAACTTAGAGCACTGGTGCCACCTAAGCACGAATTTACATGAGATACTAGATTAGCAACTAGGTCCCACCCTTTTACAGTTAAACAAATAAGATGTAACCGTAAATTCTACTCCAACAGCTTCTTTTCTCGCGCTTCCCGCCTGTGGAACTCCCTTCCACAAGTCTGCTTTCCCGACAGTTACAATCTCCAGGTGTTTAAATATAGGGTCAATAGACACCTCCTATCACACTAATTCCCAATTATTCTCAGAACACTCTCATCTACCCAACCCTCATTCTCGGTATCCTTACCCGCCTATCACCCACCCTCTGTCATTTCCTATATTTAATCATCCTTTCTCCACTCTATGTAGCCCCCTGTGCAGTAGTGGCAGTGACATGCCTTGCTCGAGGTGAAACACTTATAAAAAAAAAATAAAATAAAAAAAATGTAATCACTATTTGTAAACTGAGAAAGGTTTGAATTATCTCCCTTTACTTTTATGTTAACGAGAATAAAAGTGTGTGTGTGTGTGTGTGTTGAGTATTACTTCAATTGTACCTAAGATTGCATATCAAGATCTTTTGTATACAAAAAATTCAAGAGAAATGTTTAAACCACGAATGTTTTAAACTGTTGAATGATTCATCCAAAAGTGAATCAATTTATTCTGTGGATGACTGAAATCTTAAGGATGACTGATTTAATTTATAGAGGTATTTGAAAATTGTTCATCTAAAAATACACAAAATAAAAAATGTATTTCAAAAAATTTGCATTTGAAAACTGTTGCTTAGTAATTTTTCTGTTGCTTTTTCTTTCTTTCCTGTTTTCTTTTTTTATGTCGTTTAAAAGTTCAATAAAACAAAACACACGAGAAATAAAGTCAATTTTGTTTTTGGTTTGTGACACAAAATTAATGAAACATTGAAGATGATGACGAAAATGATAAAAAAACAGAAAATTATTCAAAAGTGAACGGAATTTTAGGCTAAAATCTTAAGGTGACTGAAGACTAAAACGATTTAAAAAAAAACAGTTTAACTCAAATGCAAATAAAAGAAATAGAAATTGTAAAATCAAATGAGAACAATTATCAGAAAACAGGTGACTTATTGATATCAGCCCATCTATCTATGGAATTCTGTTTATTGCTATCTATCTATCGAATTCTGTTTATTGCTATCTATCAATCGAATTCTGTTTATTGCTATCTATCTATCGAATTCTGTTTATTGCTATCTATCTATCGAATTCTGTTTATTGCTATCTATCTATCGAATTCTGTTTATTGCTATCTA
>JBBBDQ010001380.1:720000-762500 GCA_037127315.1 Ascarosepion bandense | reverse complement strand
AGAAGCATATTTGTGTGACTTAAAGTCTCTCCATCTTGAGGAGATTTTTCAGCATTCACTCCCATATAAGAGGACAGATATCACATGACAGTACAGTACTCTTTTCTTTGTTTCCAACAAAATCTTTTTTTCTTTCTGCTTAGCTTTTGGAATGTGTCCTCGGCCATGTCAATATGTCTTTGGATCTCAGGGTCACATATTTTGTCCTCTGTCAGAACACTTCCCAAAAATACATTTCCTAACTGATTGACAGAATGATAAAATATCAGAAGCCAGGCTTCTTGGTCCAGCTGAGAACATTTCAGAAAGTCTATACACACAGATATACACACATAAATATTCTAGGGAGCAAACACTGTGATAGTCGTTCTTTAGAGAAGTATTTTTGATTAAAGATTCTAAAGGATTCGCTTCAAGCCGCCTGCTTACCCAATTTTTAAATGTCATGCCAATTAAGAATGATTCAGTCAAGTGCCATACATGATACACGCTTGGGCGATCATGTCTCGAAAGTGACATGACTGACTGGGCAGAAGATTATCTCGAAGTAGGTTGCCATTACTTTCTGAAGTAGACTGGTTGCCAACCAACGCCATAGAACCCAATCTGTCTTGTTATTTGACTCATAGTTAGAGGAGGAAGAGATGTATTATATTATTTAGTAGTAATTAGTGGGGGATCAGTTTATTACTTCATAACAATAAAAAACTGACCCTCACTTCATGCCCAGTAGAAACCTTAATCAAGTTTTCAACTATTATAGTCAGTCAGTCAGTTAAGTGCCATACGTGATACACACTTGGGCAATCATGTCTTGAAAGTGACATGACTGACTGGGCAGAAGATTATCCCGAAGTAGGTTGCCATTACTTTCTGAAGTAGACTGGTTGCCAACCAACGCCATAGAACCCAATCTGTCTTGTTATTTGACTCATAATTAGAGGAGAAAGAGATGTATTATATTATTTAGTAGTAATTAGTGGGGGATCAGTTTATTACTTCATAGCAATAAAAAACTGACCCCCACTTCATGCCCAGTAGAAACCTTAATCAAGTTTTCAACTATTATAGTCAGTCAGTTAAGTGCCATACGTGATACACACTTGGGTGATCATGTCTCGAAAGTGACATGACTGACTGGACAGAAGATTATCCCGAAGTAGGTTGCCATTACTTTCTGAAGTAGACTGGTTGCCAACCAACGCCATAGAACCCAATCTGTCTTGTTATTTGACTCATAATTAGAGGAGAAAGAGATGTATTATATTATTTAGTAGTAATTAGTGGGGGATCAGTTTATTACTTCATAGCAATAAAAAACTGACCCCCACTTCATGCCCAGTAGAAACCTTAATCAAGTTTTCAACTATTATAGTCAGTCAGTCAGTTAAGTGCCATACATGATACACACTTGGGTGATCATGTCTCGAAAGTGACATGACTGACTGGGCAGAAGATTATCCCGAAGTAGGTTGCCATTACTTTCTGAAGTAGACTGGTTGCCAACCAACGCCATAGAACCCAATCTGTCTTGTTATTTGACTCATAATTAGAGGAGGAAGAGATGTATTATATTATTTAGTAGTAATTAGTGGGGGATCAGTTTATTACTTCATAGCAATAAAAAACTGACCCCCACTTCATGCCCAGTAGAAACCTTAATCAAGTTTTCAACTATTATAGTCAGTCAGTCAGTTAAGTGCCATACGTGATACACACTTGGGCGATCATGTCTCGAAAGTGACATGACTGACTGGGCAGAAGATTATCCCACAGTAGTTTGCCATTGCTTTCTGCAGTAAACTTGTTGCTGATCAAGGCTACAGAACCCAATCTGTTCTGTTATTTAACCCATAACTAGAGGGACGAGATTTTTTTTTTTTTTTTTTATAAGCGTTTCACCCCGAGCAAGGCATGTCACTGCCACTACTGTGCAGGGGGCTACGTAGAGTGGAGAAAGGCTGATTAAATATAGGAAATGACAGAGGGTGGGTGATAGGCGGGTAAGGATACCGAGAATGAGGGTTGGGTAGATGAGAGTGTTGTGAGAATAGTTGGGAGTTAGTGTGATAGGAGGTGTCTATTGACCCTACATTTAAACACCTGGAGATTGTAACTGTCGGGAAAGCAGACTTGTGGAAGGGAGTTCCATAGGCGGGAAGCGCGAGAAAAGAAGCTGTTGGAGTAGAATTTATGGTTACATCTTATTTGTTTAACTGTGAAAGGGTGGGACCTAGTTGCTAATCTAGTATCTCGTGTAAATTCGTGCTTAGGCGGCACCAGTGATCTAAGCTCATTGGAGCAGAAGCCATGAAAGTACTTGTAGAAGAGGCACAGGGAAGCCACATCACGCCGGTGTGCGAGCGGCTGCAGCCTGTCTGCCAAGTCAGTATCAACCACGTTACAGATCCTCCTTTGTATCTTGTCAAGAAGCCCAAGGAGAGCAGCAGGGGCACACGACCAGATATGGCAGCAATATTCAATACACGGGCGGATGGTAGATTTGTATATGTGCAGAATAGATTCAGGTGGTAAAAATTTCCGGGCCCTAATACCTTTCCCAAGGGTATTTACGTGTAAGCAATACGATTGACATTCGAACTCGGCTTCCCGATTTCTCGTTCTTAGCCAATATCCACTGCACCACGACGCACATCCCTAAGAATGATTACATTGCTTCAACTTTAAATTCAAGTTTGCAATTCTCCTGTCTTTCAAAATGGCTTCTTGTAAGGCATCTTGCTAATTCAGGTGGTTAGAACAAGTGACAATCCACAATCCGAACATGTTAATATCAACATTTTACCAGTGTTTAATGAGATTAAATTACATTTTCGTTTTTGTTTCAGAAACACTTTGGAAAAATAAGCAACAAGGTGGAAAATCAGAAAGAAGTGGATCTTCTTTTGAAATTAAACTTTTCTTGACGAAGAGTTTGTAATGTTTCATCTTTATCTTCAGAACTTGAGAAATATATTCCCTTATTCTTTGAAATAGATGTTTCTTTTTCATTTGTCCCACTGCCAGGCAACAGAGGCCGTCTATTAACACTTATACCCGAGGAGAAGGCATGACTCCACCTGCTTTGTTCTATCATATTACCAGTCAACTGAGGCTGCCTATACATTAATATTCATATTTTTTTTAATCATTTCACCCCAAGCAAGGTGGTAACACCACGGAGGTGTAGGGGGCTACATAAGTGTAAAAGATTAGATAGATGGAGCGTAAAGAGAAAAGACAAACCAGTTACAGGTGGGGATGTCAGTGAAAGGAGCAAGAGAAGGATGAGAATACAGGTGTGAAGACAGTTGCAAAGGTAGAGAGAAAGGAAAAGATATACAGGGCGATGCAGAAATAACAAGAGTCAAGTGGTTAACAGATGAGAATTGACATTGCATTTAAATTCCTGGAGGTAGCAGTCAAGAAAGCAAGAATATGGAAGCGAGTTCCACAGGCAGAAAGTGCGAGAAAAAATGCTGATGGAGTAGAATTACCATCTGCATTTGGTCGATCTGTGAATGGGTAGGACCCAGTTGCCAGTCTGGTTGCACAAGTAAATTTTTGTGGCGAGGGCACCAGTGATGTAAGTTCATCAGAGGAGAAGCCATGAAAATATTTGTAGAAGAGACAGAGGGAAGCCACATCTTGTCGGTGAGAAAGTGGCTAGAGTTGAGCCACTAAGTCAGTACCTATCACATTATTGGTATCCTGGAAAAATTTATGAAATAATAATGATTTTTCCAGTTACCAAATATTTTGCTTCCATTAAACCAAAGTGGTTAATGGAAAAGAGATTGCATGTGAGAGCTCTTGGGCAAACCAGTCTCTTGTAACTCCCATGAAAACAATTATAAGAATAAAAAAATTACAAAACTTGTTAAAATTGACAAGGGCTAGCAATGCTTTTAAAGATTCATGAATATGGCCTTGTGTCAGACTTAGTAAATCTCTCTAGATATGATTTTGTTTGAACAACAAAGATGTATCGAATCATTGCAAAAGACTGTGCCCCATTTTCATTGTTAATGCAAAATGTCTGCAACTTAACACTGGATTTTTTGTTGGTGCTGATCCCTGCTGTGTTCTAGATTGAAAAACAGACTTTGTTGAATGTTGGCGTTTTGTCAGGATGAACAGTTGCCCTTTTGCCATATTACATTCTCTCAATTTCAGAAAAGAGTAAGCCTCAGAACTGCAACAAAAAACATTCGGATGGTTCATTTGGATTGAACGTCAAACCATTAGACAGTCACAATATGATTTAGTAGATTTTGTCAGGGTAGTTTTAACCCAAATAATCAACCATGCTCCAGACTACCTTCTCAAATCAATGAAGATGCTCAAGTTGACATTATACAGAATAATCCAATGATTTTAATTGAAGAGATTGATAAGAGTTTGAAAAATGATATTTCAACTGCCTTTCACCATTTGAAGAAATTTGGGCTTATTTCTGAACTTGGCACATAGATGCAACATTCTCTGATGGAACAAAAGAAACTTGATCATGTTTCTGCGGTCATTTATTTGATTTTATGCCACAAAAAGGAATCATTCTTGAACAGACAATGAAAAATGGATTGTTTGTGATAATTTTCAACATAAAGTTGGAAACAAACTTGTGCATGTGCAGAAGCCATTGCTAAAGAAAGCTTGCATCCAATGAAGGTGTTGCTATCCATTTGATGGAATTGCAGAGAGATAAATCACACTTTCTTCCAGCCAACAAAACATTAACTTCAAACAAGTATTGCAATCAGCTCGTCACTCTCCGTGTGGTTATTCAAGAAAAACAGGCAAATCAAAAAGGCGTCATTTTCCACCATGCAGAATTATTTTTGTAGCGTTAAATAGCACAACCCATAGTGTCTACTTTTATGGTTCCAGAAATAAAATTTTGCTGTCTAGTTTTCAGGGACAGAAAAGGATAAGTGAATTAAATACATTCTAGTCCTTCTATTTGCAGACCATTTCCACCAAGTGAAACTTCTCCCTGAAGAATATTCAAGGGAGAAACTTATTTTTTTTGTCTGGAAATCTCTCTCTTCTTGGTTACTAATTCATCAATTGATCAACCAATGGAAAAGCACCTCTACGTCCTTTTTTTATCTTTTTATTTTATGCAGGACTTGTGACCATCAACAGATCCTATAAAATGTATAACATTTCAAAAATATTTTCTATAACCTTTGTGGCTGTATTTTGTTTTGGGTTTTTAAAGAAGAGGTCTTTTGTTTATCTTCCGAATCTTTAAATCCTTAAGCTTAACTCATTCTTTTCTGTTTTAGACACACAATATTACAATCCCAACAGAAGTCATTGCAGTCACTTTCGCATAAATACTCTTAGAAAGGTATTCATTTGTGGTGATACCAATCAAGCAAAAGCAATGAACCGGATGTTTACTCGATACCAACCAAAAAGCAAATGAACAAAACTCGTGTGCATCCAAGTTCGCACAGATGTTCCGGTTGAAAAATAAAAATTAATCAAATATCAAATTTCCATTTTGCAAGCCTACGCGAATTTTATTTACCAGCCAATGGGAAGCCCAGAATCAAATACAAATATGAAATCTCAAATGAGCTGCTTTTGATCCAAAAAGCAGATATAAAAAGCGGAGACACAAAGCATCGTCAGACAGACAGACTGATGCAGAGACCAAGGAGAAGAATGTAATTAATATCCCCTTGACTTAAGTCGAGCGGCTACTACATTTGCCTCCCTTCATCTATCATCACTTCTTCCCTGTCTCAAAAGTACTTTCTGACTTCAGGAGTGGCTACTTCAAAGACTGTTTCCTCACAAACCAACTTACTGACTTACGGACCCTAGAAGTGGCAACTTCAAAATGAATATTCCTTACCTACAAGACGCCTCCACATTCCTAAGCACTAATTATCTTTTTCAGCATTATTATTTGTCATGAACATTTAATCTCCGTTGGATGTATCCTTCAAGCATTACTTTAATTGTAAAACATTAATTGACATGTGTATATATAAATGTTATTTTCAACTCAATTTGTTTTTCTTGATTTTATACTCATTTTATGACTTATAGTGGGCCATCTACCACAAGGCCAAATTCCGTTAACCTGCAACGGGATACAACTACCCTTCACTACAAATGGAATAAATAAACAACCCACTATACCTTCTCCTCCTATTTAAGTATTAGTAGCAGTGAAAACTGGGATCTCTAGCCTTGATTGGTAACCAGTCTAGGAGGAAGACAACCCTGCATTTAAAACCAACTGGAAACAGGGATAATAACTCCATCCTGTAAAAAACTTAATCACTGCAAAAGCTACAGCAGTATCCCGAAGTTTTTTTTACAATTAACATACATACTAACAGTATTTTAAAAATTGCTTGTTCTTTTATCTCAAGTGCAATGACTGACTACCAATTCCTCCACTAATAAAAACATTTCATGAGTGGTAAATGTACCTTATTTTAAGACTCAAACATTGCATTACAGGTGGCTTAGCTAGTGAAAAAGTCTTCTCTAAGGTAAACTGAATTACCTGGGTTGACGAGTTGAATCTGTGAATTCAGTGGAACAGACAAAGATTATGAAGACAAATTAACTTGGTAGCATAGGAAGATATCAGATAGCTTTCAACCTGAAGAGTAAAATAAGAACAATCTACCTCTGTGAATTGAATAAAGGGTTAGATTTGAAATTCACGACTGTGGCATCTCTCCAAAACAAAAAAGGTTAGTTTGGTTTGGTTGAATTTTACAGCATATCAACCTTAAAAGGTTATCTAAACACCGACAACACTTTACTGGTTAGAAAGCAGGTTCAATGAACATCTTCGTTATCAGAGACATCTCTGCAAAGAGGCTCTCACACTACATTGCAAAGATAGACTTTGTTAAAATATAAAAACTGGAGAAAATTTGAAAAATTTTTGGGCGGAGGGGAGGAATGGTTTTAAGTGAGATGCTACTGCAAGAAATTCTTTTTATAAAGGTCAATTTCTTTGATGAAATTTATTATATAATTTAGATTGATATTCTTGAAAAAACTTTTCAAATTATCCACCTTAAAGAGCTTGTTTCAGATTTGTCTTAGATAACAGTATTCAGTTGTAGTGAGAAGGTTGACTTAGTCAGATTTTGATGAAAAATTTTTGTATTTTTTTTTTATTTTAGAAAACTGAAGACATCTTCTAGATTTGTATTCAAAAATATATTGCTCATAATAATTTTTTCCTTCAAAAATGTATTATGGCAATAATTTTTTTTCCTTCAAAAATGCATTGTTGATAATATTTTTCCTTCAAAAATGTATTATGGTAATTATTTTTTTCCTTCAAAAATGTTTTGTTAGGAATATTTTTCCTTCAAAAACATATTTTTCTATAAATATCTGTTTTTATACTTTCATAGTGTTTTTACCACAGTTTGGGGGTTAACTATTTGCCCATAGCTGGGACCCTAACAGGGGCTACCACTCTGGGTCAGGATGGACCTGGGAACAACAGTAATTAAGAGATTGTTCCATGCTCCTCACAAACTCCCAATTAGAGGCCTTGCTGCCGGATGCAGTTTACCGTCATATTCAAAACTGAAAATAGGTTAAGGGATATGATGGATGAAATACTGTGACAGTAGCAATGAACAGGTTATGAGAACTTCAGCAGAAACAACAGTTGTGGTGAGGCTGTGGCCTTATAATCTGCTAGGAATCCGTACCAATGTTACTGGATAACTGCCTTGAGAAAAAAACATCTGATATGAAAGTATACAAAGAATACATGTGTCGGTGATCATACCAATTGGCATTCGTCAGTGCTTGTTGAACATTTATATTTGTCTTTTTTATTAACTGATAAATTATTTGTGGTTTATCAACCTTTTTCAGGTCATTTAAAGCCAAAAATATTTCTAAATTTAGGAGATGTTTTGAGATATTAGTAGTTTAGTGGTATAAGTCTTACTAATCAATAGTTTAGCAGTATAAGTCTTATCTATTATGGATCTGAAACTTGGACTCTTTCAGCAAAACAACAGCGTTGTTTAGATGGATGTTATACTCGTCTTCTCAGAAGAGAACTTGATCTTTCATGGCAAAACCACCCAACTCTAGAAATGATATATGGAAACCTACCAAGAATATCAACGTTAGTTCAAAAGAGACGTGTCCAGTTTGCTGGGCATTGTGCACGTGCCACAGATGAACTTGTTTCATTGTTTGTATTATGGAGGCACCCATCATCTCACAATCGATCTCATAAATTAACCTTTCCAGACAGGATACACAGAGATACATCTATCGCCAAGGAAGACCTTACAGGAACTATGACAAATAGGGAATACTGGGAGGGTGTACTGAGTTCTATCTTGGCTGAGGCCGCAGAATAATGATGATGAGTATAAGTCTTACTAATTAACTCATAACTCGAGAGAGAGAAGTTCATTCATACCTTTCCCAAAATTATTTGCACATAAGTGAATATAATGAACCCAACAATAATTAGAACTCTGATCAATTAACAATTATGAGCCATTATCAATTACACCACCTGCACATCCAAGCTTACAGCACTTTAATATTCTCAAATGCTCACACATCTAAGTACTAACCAGACTGCATGTTGCTTAATTTCAGTGATCATATGAGATGCAGCTGGAAACAGAAATTTTTAAAGATAATGATTTGTTGATATGTCTTTTTAATTAACCCATATATGGGAGGGAAGAAAAGGTGGATTCATACCTTTGCCAACAACATTTATATCTGGTCAGGCGCCCCTGCTGTTTGTCTCAGTATTCTTGACAGGCTCCAAAGAAAAATATGTAATGTGATTGGTCCTGGCAGCTCAACTCCAGCCACTTTCACACCGGCAAAATGTGGGTTCCCTGTCTACTCTATAAATATTTTCATGGCTTCTACTCTGTTGAACTTAGATCACTGATGACCCCTCCACAAAAATTTATCAAATGCAGGCAACAATTCTACTCCAGCAGGTTCCTTTCTCATGCTTCCCACTTGTGGAACTTCTTTCCATATACTTGCTTTCTTGATGGCTACAACCTCCAGGAATTTAAATGTAAAGTCAATTTCAATCTGTTATCCACTTAACTCCTGCCCTTTCTACATCACCCCACGTATCTTGTTCTTTTCCTTTCTCTCTACCTTCGTAACTGTCTTCATAATTGGAGTAGATAGACTAAACAATCGCCCGGTTCACACTCCACCCACGTCTATTAAACAGGTGAAGAGGCTCATCCCTTGTTCCCTGCTTAGGATGTGGTTTCCGGTTTTCTCTTTTCCAATCTTGTCACTCTTACGTAGCCCCCTGCACATCAGTGGTGTTACTGCCTTGCTCGGGGTGATATGATTAAAAAAAAATAAAATAAAATAACTGTGTTCACATCTTTCTCTTGCTCTTTCACCCCATGTAGCTGGTTCGTCTTTGTCTTCACTCTCCCCCTGTTTAAAACTTTATCTCTCTTATGTAACCCCTGCACATCAGTGGTGGTACCACCTCGCTTGGGGTGAAATGTTTCGTAAAAAAAAAAGTATAAGTAAATATAACAGGACCTACTGGAATTAGAACTGTTTCCTGATTTTTAATTTCAATCCATTATCCATTACATTACCCGCATATCCAAGCTTAAAGCATCTGGTATGGACCAAACTTGAACTCTTGTTTCAATATATGACATGACTCTAAGCCTAGTAAGTGTGAATTCAATCTCTGGGCTGCGTAGTTCAGACTTACACAGAAGAAACCCCGGTAAGCTAAACTAAACAAAATCAGGATTTTGTACACAAGGACATCAGAAAAGAAGCAATGTACATTCCTAGGTTAAATAAACTTCCCAGCTCTTAGCAAAAACCTACGCAGAGAAGTTTTAAAAAAATATTAAACCCAAGTCCCAGTATAAGTAATGAAATTTTCAAATTCCCTCAACCTTACATGGATCAACAGATATGTGAAGAAGACCGAAGCACACAATAGCCAAAACGTTAAGATAACAACAAAGATAGGGACATTAGTCAGTCAGTCAGTCAGTTAAGTGCCATATGTAATACACACTTTTGGTGATCATGTCTTGAAAGAGACATGACTGACTGGGCAAAAGATTATCCTGCAGTAGGTTGCCATTGCTTTCTGTGGAAGAATGGTTGCCAGCCAAGGCTATAGAACCCAATCTGTCCTATTATTTAAACCATTACTGGAAGGAAGAGACGGATTAAAACCTTTCCCAAAGGTATTTGTGCATAAATGAATGCAAAGAATCCAACTGGAATTTGAACTCGGCGCCACAATTTTTCATATCCACTCTACCACAATGCACATCCTAGGGACATTAGACTGAATCGAAAATGTAAAACTGTGTTTATATATATATATATATATATATATATATATCCGAGTGAATAAAGAACGAAGAAAAAATTTTTTTACAACGTCCAAAACATTAATTTAAAACAGTGCTCGATATATAACATACAGAGCTGTGAATATTTATTATAAATTATATTTTAGAACATGTACAAAATGGTGTATATCCACTACAAATCGTACATTTGTTTTGACATTCAATGTCGAAACGAATGTACAATTTGTAGTGGATATATAAAATTTTGTACATGTTCTAAAATATAATTTATAAGAAATAATATATATATATATATATATATATATATATATAACTATAAAAAAAACAGAGCTCAGAAAACAAAGAAATATAAAACAAAAAAAAATCTTAGTTTCAAGCAAAATTTAAAGGTCATAGCGGAAACCCTATAACAATAACAACAAAGATAAGGATGTTAGCTTTATTGCAAATACTGTAAATGATTTCTAGAAGCATATGAAAGAGAACACTGACCTGAAATGATGTTTATTCCGATCATTTTAAGTACTGACCTGACTATTCATATTTCGGCTGTCACAGTCATATCACAAAATAATGTCCAATGACCATTAACTCTTATCTCTTGAATAACAGCAACATACAGCCACTTTGCCTGACCAACCAACATGGACACTGGTCAGTTACAGAAAGTGAAGACCAAGGCCATGTCACCTGCTCACAGTCATTACAACCTGATCTATTACGAGCAATCTAAGAGATGAGGGTGAGAGAGAGTTAGGGGATTGGAAGGATTTAGTCTTGTGAACAACACTGATCTTTCCTGCCTTTCTGTCTTGACAATAGAAGATTATTATCACGCTTTCATTAGAGATGTCATAAATCTTTCTCGTCAAGAGTGGAATGAACTGATCAACAATACACAGTAAAAAAAAAAATTATCTGCTATCATTGGTCAAAATATGGAAAGTTATGATTTAATATGAAACACATACACATTTATATGCATATTTGACCAGCAATCTTTCATTTAGATATATTTCATCAAATGCAATTGACAAAGATTTTATTAATTTTTTATTCAATTTCCAGTATTCTTACATGTTTCCTTTTTTGCTGGAGATAATGCACAAATATTCCATAATTTTTGGCTTTCCAAGTGCTTTCAGACTCTTCACTGGCCACTTTCAAGGATGTTTTTTTTTTCCAATGTTTTTATTTTAGACTGTAACATAACTTTAATGTTTTGAAAAGGAGTTTTCTCTAAAGCTATTACGTGATACACACAACTGAGAATTGCATGAGTATTTGTTTATTTTTTAAAAAACTTTCAAAACACCATTCCCACTGTTAAATAATGTAAAGTTGATTCTAAGAGAAAATTGATATATCGTGCCTCTCTTATACTGAAATGTCTTTGATATTGTGATTGAAATAATATTTTTGTATTTTCAACCAAAATTTTCCTTAGAAATTCTTGTAAATCATAGGTTAATAAATATTTTTATTACACTATTATTGTTAGATAGGTGGCATGTAAGTTCTCTACTCAAAGAAGTGATAGTATGGCTAATATAAGTAATTGTTTTATGACAAGAAGCACAGTTTTGTACAAGGCATTGAAATTCATACACGATATTAGCTACTTTAGATTTGATAGGGTTATTTTGTTTACAGTCAAAACATGATGCTAAAATAACAATATTGAAAAAATAACACCCTTGAAAATTTTATAAAATTAGGTTGCTACTTTTTGAATAATAAGAATAAAAATTTAAATATCTTACAATTACATGTAGATGAAAAATTAAATTTTTGATTAAAATTAAAAAAATATTAAAATGCTGGAAGATGAAATCAAAGGGGCATAATTCATAATTAATAATACTAATATTTGCTTGGGAAAAACAGAAAAGGAGAAGTAAGAAAGAGAGAAAGAAAGAAGTAAACGTATAGAAGAATTTATATCAATCAGTGTCTAAGAATTTAAGTAATTTTTTATTTTTTTGGCAGCATGTGGTCATTAAATCACATTTTTTGGTAAGTAGATTAGGGTTATTTATATGATTTAAGATAACAAGTTTTTGTAAAAGGTGTAAGTTAAATCTGTCTCCTTTTTCATTAATACCTGAACAATAATATTACACATGTGCATAACATCATATATATATTTATTAATTCACATAACTATACATAAATTTATACATACGATGAATTCACCCATCGATTTCAACCAATGAGGATCTGTCAAACTCATTCAGATTTATGTTTGCGTTATATGTGACATTCTAGCGATTTGTATACAAGTCACTAGTGTAACTGTCAAAAACACACACACACACACACATACATACACTACCGACCATAAGTTTAGAACCACTTAGATTTATTCTCTCAGAGAAAGAAATAACAAATTTTATGCTTAGAAGAATAAATATAGATATATTTCATTGTTGCTCACAATTGTACAATAATTAAAACCAAAATTAACATAATTTCAAATTTAATTAAAGTTAATTCATATTTTCTTTTCGTCAAAGAAACTGCCACGGGCCTTTATTACTGCAGAGCAAATCCTTGACATTCTTTCTAATAACTTATAAAAATAAGTTAGTGAAAGTGATTTCCAAGCATCCTGCAGGCATTTAAACAACATTTGTTCATTTTTAGGAAGTTCATTTCGAACTGTACGATCAAATTCAACCCTTATTCTCCTTCTTTAATAGAGGTTTCTTAAATGCTACACAGCCTTTAAGCCCAGCAGAATGAAGTCATCTCTTAACAGTAGGAACAGATACTGGATGTTGCCGAGTAGAATTCATTTCAATTGTTAATTCGGGGGGGGGGGGGGTCTGCTATTCTTCTTGCTCTATGATCAAGTGCCTATTCTCTACAATAGATGTTACTCTGGGCCTACCAGATCTTTTTCTGTCACTATTTAACTCAGTTTCATGAAGTCATTGAAGGCAATAATGCACGCCATTTTTGATAGGCTTAATTTTTTAGTGATAACACGTTCAGAATATCCTTCTTTCAAAAGAATTTCAAATTGAACCCTTTTTTCAATGCTAATCTGTTTATTCATTGCCATTTATATCGTAGTAATATGGTTTACAAAAATAAATTATACTGTAATTATAATATCTGAATAAATCTGAATTTTTGGCAAAATCTTGATCACAATAAGAGGAGTCAAGTATCAAACTGAGTAAATGTTTACTTTAAAGTTGAAAAGAATGATTTTTTTTTTATTTAACATCTGCATAAGAATAACAAAAAATAAAAACTCGGCGAATTTGTTTCTGCTAAAATTTTGGGGGGTCCCAAACTTATGGATGGTAGTGTATATATATCTAAACTTATTTATAAATGAAACTTTGTTTGTGTGTGTCTGTGTGTGTCCATTACCTATAGACTCTGAAACGGCTAAACCGATTTTCTTGAAAATTTACACAGGTGTACTATAAGCATCTGTGGGTATTCTTAGCTAGGTTTTATGTCAAGGTACCCTGATAAATATCGAAAATCGATAATCAAAAAATCGGGTTATAGAAGGAGTGGTCCGATTTTAATCAAATTTGATACACTCATAGACAAAGACATAAAAACCGATATTCAGAAGTTTCAAGGTTGCAATTCTTACAATAGTGCAGAAAATCGATTATATAAAAGGCAAGATGTTTGTGTGTGTGTCTGTTTATCTGCCTGTATGTCTGGATTTTTTTCAACCCTTTTATTTCGGTTTTTGCTTCGGGTTTGGCTCTAAGTAGATATAATTGTAGTTCTTAGTCTCAGCCATGATACCATTTACTCAGAGGACTTATTTAGCCTTCAAAATTCAGTTTACGACGAAAAACTTATTTGATATCGATACCAGGAAATCAAAATTTGACTTACATCCATTCATTTATCTTTCAGTCTATGGTTTTGCTTTAACTGGAAACAACTATTGCTTTTTAGTCTTTCATGCCAATGTCCAAAGAGTCTGAGCTCCAGGATCATGGATTAGTTTTAAAGCTTTCATTACACCCGACCAATGCCGGGCTATGCTGCTAGTTTGTATATAAAACATGTATTGTTAATATAATCAGGCCAGTAGATATAAATATATAATACTGTTTGAATAAAAACAGAATATCTACTTAATTATAAGTAGCGATCAAAAATCATGTTCAAACAAATCATTTCATATATTGTTAAATATAACAATAGTGAATGTCTAAAGTTTAATCCTGAGCCATTCTAAACAATGTATTTTACCTTTGATTTCTGATGAAAATAAACACAAAAATTGTCCTACATTTGAATATTATTTTTACACTAGTCCTTGAGATAGTCCTTCAGTGTGGTTGCATGAACAGTAACATAAAAATATTCACCATCAATGTAGCCTGGTATTGAACTTTCATCTCTTTGGGTAGAGTTGCAAAAAGAGTTGTGAGTTCAATACCAGGCTACAGCAGTGGTGAACAAGTGACTTACAGGATTAAAGGGAGATAACTCATGACTTCCAGAAGAGACATTAGGCAGAAATGGAGTTCATACACCCAAGTGATTGTAATAAAGGGTTTGGCTTAGAATTTCTAGCACCTGAAGAAGGCCAGAGCATACAACTGCCGAAACGTACAAATGGCAAGAAAGATGAGGACAATAGTCCCAAATAATGTAAATACTGAGAAAGAAAGAATTTAGTGAGAAAGAGAGAAAGAACTGGGAAAGAAATAACGAGAGAGAACTGGGCAAAGAAATGAAAAGAAAAAGGAGAAGGAAATGAGAAAGAGAGATGAGCAACAAACGTAAATAGAAAACAGAGTGAGAAAAGAAAAGAAAAGAGAGAGAGAAAAGAAAAGAAAACAGAGTGAGAAAAGAGAGAGAGAAAAGAAAACAGAGAGTGAAAAGAAAGAAAAGAAAGAAAAGAAAAGAAAGAGAGAGAGAGAGAGACCGAATTAAATGAAGAGAAAGAACTGAGGAAGATAAAAGAAAAAGACGAGAGAGAAATTAATAATTAAAGTAAGAGAGAAAAAGATACAACAAACAATAAAAACATAAAAATTAAAAGAAACGCATGCATTAAAATCAGGCAACAGATTTTCTGACTCTTTCACTCAAACCGCTAAAGCAACCCAGTTCTCTTTCCCCTGTAATTAAATAATACTGATTAATACAGCCAGAATGTCCCGATAATTAACTACAGCTAACGAGGACTGTCCGTTCATCTGCACATCAACCTGGCTGCCTGTCTTTCTGCCTCTTAGACACGACAAGTTCATTTGTTAGGCAAAATAAATGCAACACAAAGGAGAGTTCCGTTGCTTTCACATGTAAATAGCCTTCAAGTTTTTCGCTACACTTTTCGCCTTTCTTTCTCATTAACAATCCATGTCCCTGTATTTCTTTGTTTAATACTTAAAATGAACACCGTTACTTTCAGGATTTTTTTTATATTCTGAGAGGCTTCCTTGCTTTGTCTATTTAAAATGTTCAGTTTTGTTATTGCTTTTTTGATATTTTCATCCCTTGAATTCTTTAATACAATATCCGGCAGCAAGACGTTGAGAAATTAGATGTTTTAAGGAGTGTGGAACCAACTCTTAATTGCTGTTGTTTCCAGACCCTCCCTGACACAGGGTGGTAGCACCTGTGAGAATCCCAGCTATGGGCAAATAGTGACATCCCCCCCCCAAACAAAAACAAAACACTATAGTAAAATGTGTGTATTTAGGCAGCAAACTTTCTTTTAGACATGTCAGATTAAATAAATTGTGAATATTATGTTTGCTTATTTTTAATAAAATCTGTTCATACTCATGGATAATCTTTCCCGTATTACAATCAAAAGACGTCAGAAATAAGCTGTAATGTTGACAGATGTCATTTTCATTCATTTCTTAAGGTAACAAGTATTTCGAACCTCTTTCTGAGATCATCTTCAGGGGTGTGAGTTAGGGTGACAAATGTACCGGAAAAATTACTGTACACTTTTTCTGCTTCAAATATAACAGTTGAAAAATTGTCAGCATTCATTAGAATGTGAAAATTATTCAAAATGGAATTTTTTTTTATATGTTGTAATGTCATGGTCATGCACATGTTAAAGCATGAAAAACTGTTCTTTTTACAAACATTTTAGAACATTACTGCAATATTCATAGCTGATTCTATTAATTGACGGCTTAAGTGTTTTAATGAATATTGCCTCGAGAATGTGTACTTTGCTTTTGTTGTTTTCTTGGTGTCAGATAGTTGTATTATCAATCATTATTTTTTTTATATTGTGAATGTTGGATGTGCGTTGTGGTACAGTGGATATCGGCTCGTAAAGAGAAACCGGGGAGCCGAGTTCGAATTCCAGTTGAATCCATTGTATTCACTTACGCGCAAATACCCTTGGGAAAGGTATTAATCCATCTCTTCC
The DNA here is from genome assembly GCA_037127315.1 of Ascarosepion bandense. Lineage (NCBI taxonomy): Eukaryota > Metazoa > Mollusca > Cephalopoda > Sepiida > Sepiidae > Ascarosepion > Ascarosepion bandense. Next base: position 745,742 of record JBBBDQ010001380.1, on the reverse strand, counting down.
TTCCAGTTATGGGTTAAATAGCAGGACAGATTGGGTTCCATAGCCTTGGTCGGCAACCAGTCTACCGCAGAAAGCAATGGCAACCTATTGCGGGATAATCTTCTGCCCAGTCAGTCATGTCTCTTGCGAGACATGATCGCCCAAGCGTGTATCACGTATAGCACTTAACTGACTGTGAATGTTGTTGTAGATGTTTAGAAATGGACAAATGGTCAGACAAATGTAATGTATGACGTCTAGTTGATGTAGTTGTTGTAAATCCACCATATATATTTGTTTTTTGTCGAAGATAAATTCTCCCAAGGGACATTTGAATTGAGATATAATGTTGGTTTTATGTAAAAATATATTAACATGATCAACAATACATAACGGGTGTGACACATATATTGCCGTCTAAATTGTGCAAAAATGAATATCACACTGGCTACTTATTTTAACAGATATATTTCCCAAAATTATGCAAAAATATCTTGAAATACCAAAGAGTAAATTTATTCAGTAAATTCAACATTGACTTCAACTAAGGCCTTCACACAACTTCAGAATCTCCTGCAACTCTTCTGGACAGTTTCCTTGCTTAAGTTAGTGAACGCAGCCAAAATCTTGGCCTTCAGTACATCTCTACTCTTACAAAGAGTTTTGTTGGTCTCTCACTCAACTGTACTCTACACATAATGAAGTGGGTAGCAGTCTGGAGAGTAAGGTGGCCAAATTTTGGGGGGGAAGTAGTGGCTGAAATTGTCAAATAGTCATGACTGGGTTCTCCTGCTTGCCTGACATGTTGCAGAGTCCTGTTACCAGACATAGGGTATTCCAGCAATCATCCCCTTGACCCAGAGAAGCACTACCTCTTCAAAGCACTTAATGTCATCTTCTGTGTTAAGTTCGAGGCCCTGTGAGAAGATGAATGAAGGAATAATGTCACCATTACAAGTGGTCACTCTAAACACCTTTATAATCACCATTAGACTCATCAAACTCTTTCTAAATCCTTTGCACTGTTCTGACAGCCAAATACTCTGAAATGTTGGTATTAGAGCTTTCAGTGCAAATACCAAACATGCTGTTTTCAAAGTTCTGGTTAATTGAATTACGTCATGGTCTTCTTTTTCTCACAAATAGTGCCCAACTGACCCTACAATAACATGTAGTCAACAAAATAAAAAAAATAATGTGCCTGTGTAAAATTAAAAATAGAAAATGATAATTTACTCATCATTCCTTGTATTTACAATAAAATGACCATCATTTTATTGGGAGTTGAACACATGCAATTGCATTCAAAATAGGAGAGTTTTGTAATTTACTTGAAGCATTGTGTATATAAGGTGTATGGGTAGGGGTTAGACGGCTATCACAATGCGTTTAGTATCATAAAGGAAGGTAAAAAAAGTGTTGGGTATTACCTATTTATTATTTATTAATATTTCGAGATGTGAAAATGCCAAACCATGTGTACATGTTAAACCATAAATTAAAGCAGACAAATATATAATCAAATCATAAATAAGCGCCTGCTATCCCTTTAAAAAAGAGGCAAAGAAGCCATATCCTACTAACACGCACACATATATTTATACACACACTCCAACACACTATACACTGGAACACATGCACACACATAAGGAAAATATATAAAGATACATGTATATATAAAATGATCACAGGAGAAAAAAAATACAAGAAGTATACTCCCATAAACACACACACACATAACACACTCATGCACACACATACACAAGATCATTCACGGGGTGAAGAATGTATACCAGAGGAGGAAAAAAAATGTAGCAATAAACATGCCTCCAATTAAAGCAGATAGACATAAGGCCATAAAACGGCACCTACCACCATTCTGAAGGAGATGCGAAAATGCCAAACCCTGTGCACATGTTAAACCATAAATTAAAGCAGACAAATATATCTTCAAATTGTAAATCAGGGCCTGCTATCACTTTAAAAAAAGAGGCGAAAAAGCCATATCCTACTACCAAGCACACTTATATAAATCATAAACACACACACACACATACATGAACTAACCCACTTACAGGTACACACACATCTTCTTCTATGTGCCCTGTCCCTTCAGGACGTAGGCGATCATGGTTCTCCACGTCTCCCTATCCCTTGTGGCTCTTAGTATGTTTGCTCCCGTTACTCCTGTCAACCCCCGTTCCGTCAGCCACCTGATCAGGCCCTACAGATATGTTATCCGCTGCCTTCCCCTGTCTCTCTTTCCTTCTATCTGGCCAGTCAGTATCAGGTTCTCCAAGCTCTCCTTCCTTATTGCATGTCCCAGGAACTTCAGTTGTCTCTTCCTGATGCTCAGTATCAATTTCCTTTTTGTTGCCATTCTTTCCAACACCTCATTGTTGCTTGCATGCTCAGTCCACAATATCCGCAACACATACTCACTATAATTAACAACAGTAGTAGTAGTGAAAGAGGACCATTTGTTTAAAGGCACAGTCCAGAAGCGGACAACTTGAAACCATATGTTCAAAATATTTAGATTTCAGCATTAAATAACCCATGTAAGTGTTGGTGTGCTGCCAAACAAAATCAACCAAACATCAATTTTCTTTTTCATTTCCGAATGCTATTAAGAAAATTTTGACCAATGAGATTAGTGGCAGATTTTCATTTTTTTTTATCTGTTTATTGTTGCATGCAACACTGAACCTGGTGCGAAGATTGATATGTTGGTAATAAATCTGCAACCTTGTACATTCAAAATTTGCAGACAATACATATTCCAAATACCATTTCAGTGCACTGCAAAGTTTCATTCATTTCTGGTGTCATCAGAGTTTTGGGGCCTCTAAAAACATCAGACCTCATCTTGCAGGTTAACCACCCAGGAGTGATAACCTCCTCTCTCAGGTGACCCATCCAAGAGGCATCCCCTCCTCTCTCAGGTGACCCATCCAAGAGTCATCCCCTTCTCTCTCAGGTGACCCATCCAAGAGTCATCCCCTCTTCTCTCAGGTGACTCCATCCAAGAGTCATCCCTCTTCTCTCAGGTGACCCATCCAAGAGTCATCCCTCTCTCTCAGGTGACCCATCCAAGAGTCATCCCCTCCTCTCAGGTGACCCATCCAAGAGTCATCCCCTTCTCTCAGGTGACCCATCCAAGAGTCATCCCCTTCTCTCTCAGGTGACCCATCCAAGAGTCATCCCCTCTCTCTCAGGTGACCCATCCAAGAGTCATCCCCTCCTCTCTCAGGTGACCCATCCAAGAGTCATCCCCTCTCTCTCAGGTGACCCATCCAAGAGTCATCCCTCTCTTCTCAGGTGACCCATCCAAGAGTCATCCCCTCTCTTCTCAGGTGACCCATCCAAGAGTCATCCCCTCCTCTCTCAGGTGACCCATCCAAGAGTCATCCCCTCCTCTCTCAGGTGACCCATCCAAGAGTCATCCCCTCCTCTCTCAGGTGACCTATCCAAGAGTCATCCCCTTCTCTCTCAGGTGACCCATCCAAGAGTCATCCCCTCTCTCTCAGGTGACCCACTCCAAGAGTCATCCCCTCCTCTCAGGTGACCCATCCAAGAGTCATCCCCTCCTCTCTCAGGTGACCCATCCAAGAGTCATCCCCTCTTCTCTCAGGTGACCCATCCAAGAGTCATCCCCTCCCCTTCTCTCAGGTGACCCATCCAAGAGTCATCCCCTCTTCTCAGGTGACCCATCCAAGAGTCATCCCCTCCTCTCTCAGGTGACCCATCCAAGAGTCATCCCCTCCTCTCTCAGGTGACCCATCCAAGAGTCTCCCCTCCTCTCAGGTGGACCCATCCAAGAGTCATCCCCTCCTCTCAGGTGACCCATCCAAGAGTCATCCCCTTCTCAGGTGACCCATCCAAGAGTCATCCCCTCTTCTCTCAGGTGACCCATCCAAGAGTCATCCCCTCCTCTCAGGTGACCCATCCAAGAGTCATCCCCTTCTCTCTCAGGTGACCCATCCAAGAGTCATCCCCTCCTCTCTCAGGTGACCCATCCAAGAGTCATCCCCTTCTCTCTCAGGTGACCCATCCAAGAGTCATCCCCTTCTCTCTCAGGTGACCCATCCAAGAGTCATCCCTCCTCTCTCAGGTGACCCATCCAAGAGTCATCCCCTCTTCTCTCAGGTGACCCATCCAAGAGTCATCCCCTCTTCTCTCAGGTGACCCATCCAAGAGTCATCCCCTTCTCTCTCAGGTGACCCATCCAAGAGTCATCCCCTCTTCTCTCAGGTGACCCATCCAAGAGTCATCCCCTCTTCTCTCAGGTGACCCATCCAAGAGTCATCCCTCCTCTCTCAGGTGACCCATCCAAGAGTCATCCCTCCTCTCTCAGGTGACCCATCCAAGAGTCATCCCCTCCTCTCTCAGGTGACCCATCCAAGAGTCATCCCTTCTCTCTCAGGTGACCCATCCAAGAGTCATCCCCTTCTCTCTCAGGTGACCCATCCAAGAGTCATCCCCTCTTCTCTCAGGTGACCCATCCAAGAGTCATCCCCTCTTCTCTCAGGTGACCCATCCGAGAGTCATCCCCTCCTCTCTCAGGTGACCCATCCAAGAGTCATCCCCTCCTCTCTCAGGTGACCCATCCAAGAGTCATCCCCTCTTCTCTCAGGTGACCCATCCAAGAGTCATCCCCTCTTCTCTCAGGTGACCCATCCAAGAGTCATCCCCTCCTCTCTCAGGTGACCCATCCAAGAGTCATCCCCTCTTCTCTCAGGTGACCCATCCAAGAGTCATCCCCTCCTCTCTCAGGTGACCCATCCAAGAGTCATCCCCTCTTCTCTCAGGTGACCCATCCAAGAGTCATCCCCTCTTCTCTCAGGTGACCCATCCAAGAGTCATCCCCTCCTCTCTCAGGTGACCCATCCAAGAGTCATCCCCTCCTCTCTCAGGTGACCCATCCAAGAGTCATCCCCTCTTCTCTCAGGTGACCCATCCAAGAGTCATCCCCTCTTCTCTCAGGTGACCCATCCAAGAGTCATCCCCTCTTCTCTCAGGTGACCCACTAAGGAGTTATCACTTTCCAGCTAGCTTCTATGTCTCTAAAATGAATTCATGGATCATGGGTTGAACCATTCATTGATTTGATTCATTTTGGTTTTCAGCCAATAAAAATAGGTTTTACATTTTTTGCAGTCTCTGTTTGCCTATTCAGTGTTACTGATGTTACCCATCAGGACAAAAATAACATAATAATAATCTCTTCAACAATGTAAACAGTTTTTCTAAAACAACTTCATTTTTGAAAATTTTAATGGAATTTCTTTAAAAGCAAGTTCAGATTTTTATAAAAATTTTTAAAGGTATTTTTTGCATTGTTGTAAATTTTCATTTTATTCTTTCTTTTAGGAGGCTATTTTTATTTTATTTTATTGACATCTGTTAATTATATGATAAGCATAAAAAATCATTCCCCAAATATTTTCTGATGGAATGAGGTCTGATGACAAAGCTCAACACACTGGGATAGATGAAATGTTCTCACTGAGTGAGAAAACATCTGTGTTTGCAGAAAGGCAACACATGTTTTCTTTTTAAAAGATTATCTTTTTGTTAGTAGCTTTAAGCGTAAGAAACATTTTAACATCTGTTTCGACTGGAGTGCTGTCAAAAGTACAAAATGAATAACTAGATAACATAGTGACCAACTACATTCTCTGCTAAATATATTAGAGAACGTTTTTTTACTTGTTTGTTTGTTTATTTTGTTTTACAGTGTATCAACCCATCTTGGGTCATTTAACGCAGAATCGAATTATTAAAAATTGAACAAAAATTTAAGAACAATTTCAAGAAGTTTGTATATTTAACAAACTAATATATATAACAAACTTATACATTTAACAAATTTATATATTTAACACATTTTAAATTAATAAAGTATTTTATGAAAATGTATATATTTAATTTGGCTGTTTAAATTTTATGGCATACCAATCACCACGGGTTATCTGAAGCCAAATCCAGCCTACATACATTATATATATTACATATACAAGATTTGCAAATGCATATTCGGTAGAACCAAGTTTTGGAATATATAGCAAGTTGGTAGAAATATATATATATATCTATGTGTGTGTGTGATTTTTTTTACTAATGCTAACCTCCAGGAGTAACTATTTTTTTCTAAAGCTAACCCTCTAAGAGTCTAATCCCATTCTGCTTTTGTGGGCTAATATTTTCTGCTGACATAAAGTGGAAAAATTATATTGAATCGATTGTTAATTCTGCAGCTACGAATGTAGGTTTACTATTTGGTACTGGACAATTTTTCTAATTATTTGCAATTGAATAGGGCTGCCAGAATGTCTGGTGCTCCTTGTTATTTATTTAGAGATTCTTAATAAAATTCAAAGAAAAATCAGCAATGTTATCAGGCCTGACCTGGCACCTTGGCTTCAGTCATTTTTTTCTCTATTGCTATAACATAGCACTTCTGTAGCATTTCTGACAATATTTTCATGGTAATTGTTCTGATGGTATTTTCTCTTTAATATTTTGCCTTTATGAATTTAAGTACAGTACTAGATTGGCAGTAAGGTCTCATAATTTTAATGTTGATTACTATTGTTTATTCATGTGAATTATCAATTGTTTGCAGATTATTTAAAGCCAAAAAATATTTTTAGATTGTAAGAGATCATTTTTCAGTGATACACATCTTATGAATTAATCCGTAGATGAGGAAGAAGAGTAGGTTTCATATTTTCCAAAGGGTATTTGCACATAAGTGAATATCACAAATCAGACTATAATTAGAACATTGCTCTCTGATTGACAATTCTTGGCCATTTTTCATTACACCACCGCACACCAAAGCTTACAGAATCTAGCAGTCACCCATCTAAGTACTGACCAGGTGGATGTTGCTTTACTTTGGTGATCATATGGTAAACAGTGTTTCAATGTGATGCAGCCATAAGCATTTTACTGTTGAAATTGCAAAATGTAACTAAGTTCTATGTTAACAGTTTCTTCTCTTGCAATTCTCACTTGTAAAACCCTCTTCCAGTTTCTTTCTTTCAAGTCAACTTTGCGTTAACTCAACTATTTGTTTTCTACAAACACTTTCACGGCTTCTGCTCCAATGAACTTAGCTCACTGGTGCCCCCATATATGAATTTACTTGAGCCACAAGATTAGGAAGTAGCTCCCACCCTTTTACTGTGAAACCAATAAAATTTAAACACAAATTCTACTCCAACAGCTTCTTTTCTTGCACTTCCTGCATGTGGAATTCCTTTCCATTTACTTGCTTCCCTGACAGCTACAATCTCCAAGAATTTAAATGTAAAGTCAATTGTCATCTCCTATCTCACTAACCTGCATCCTCTCTCTCAGGCTCCTTTCTGTCCACTCCTCTCATCAATATTCTCATCCTTCTCTTACCCACTTCCTGACACTCCTTATAACCTGTTACTCTTTCTCATAACTTTCTTCCTATGTAATCCCCAGCAAAACAGTGGCAGTAAAATCCCTTGCTTGGGGCAATATAATTATGAAAAAAAAAAAACTCTTCAAAAATTCAAATGTCAATCCTTATTTTCTGTCTTCTTAATACCTGTTCTTTTATTGTTCTCTCTACATATTCTTTCATACTTAGTAATACCTTGCATCTTAGTGGCTTTTTTGCCTTCCTTGCAGTGAAATTATTAAAAGAAAACCCAGAAAAATTCCTTTAGGACTTAATTCTTCTATCATCAAACATTTCAACATTTTCTGATAATCTTATAGGGAATTCTTCAGTGTTAGAATTAAAGAAAGCACCAAAGTCCCCAGTGTTTTATTTAAAAAATTTTTAATCATTATACTCCAAACAAGGCTGAACTGCGACTAGTGCACAGGGGGTTAAACTAAAAAGAAAAGACTAAGTACAGAGAGTATTGAGGAAAGGATAAATAATGAACAGGGTTTAAGTAGATGGCAATTGATTTTCTATCTAAATTTTTGGAGATTGTAGCTATCAGGGAAGCAAACATGGGGAAAGGAATTCCACAGGCAGGAAGTGCAAGGAAAGAAACTGAGAAGTGGTGGTTACATTTAAGTATTTCAACTGTCAAAGGTTGGGACCTAAATGCCAATCTAATAGATGCTTCAATTTGTGTGGTCAGGGCACCAAAAAAAAGAGCTTATCACAGCAGTTTGCCATGAAACTATTTTTAGGAAAGAGAGAAAGAAGTCATTCACATTGGTGAGAATTGACTGAAGTTAAAACACCGAGCCAGGATCAATTACATTACAGATCCTACTTTGAATTTTGTCAAGAACCTTGAAAAAAGAAAATAGCAAGAACAGCAGACCAGATATGGCAACAATATTCAATGTATGAATGAATGGTAGATTTATAAATGTCATCATTTATTTATCACACTCAGATGGTGCATAGGGCAGCAACTTTTTGTTGCTGTTTCTGTAACAAACTGTTTTTAACGGGGCAGGGTTTTTAGCCCTGCACTTAACCCCCAAATCTGGAAGAACCTGTGGACCATTCTTGGTCCTTACATTTACAGCACCTGGTATTCCCAGTTGGTCACCCATTTAAGTACTGACCAGGCTCGATGTTGCTTAACTTCGGTGATCGGACAGGAACCAATGTATTCAACATGATACCAAAGAGTGAAGAGGAAGACGAACCAGTTAGAAAGGAGCAATAAAAAGATGAGAATGCAGGTGTGATGACAGTTTCAAAGGTAGAGAGAAAGGAAAGGATATACAGGGTGGGGAAAGAACTAGAGTAAAGTGGTTAATAGATGAGTATTGACATTGCATTTAAATTCCTGGGGGTTGTAGCCTCAGGAAAGCAAGAATATGGGAGCGAGTTCCATAGGTGGGAAGTGCGAGAGAAGAAGCCGCAGGAGTAGAAGTGTCGTCTGCATTTGGCTAGGTTAACTGTGAATGGGTGGGACCCAGTTGCCAATCTGGTTGCACGAGTAAACACCTGTTGATATAGTCATAGACTAGATTTATAAATGTGCAAGATGGATTCTGATCCCCTGACACAGTGACCCAACCTTTCTAGCATTAGTTGCAGCTACAGATTCGATGTTGTATCAGTTCAGGTTGGTTGAAAAGTGAGGTCAATTTCTGAACATTAGGAAATGTGATTTAATTACAAAAGTTCATTTGGTTAACTTGTTTTATAGAGAAAAAGGCTTTTTGGTTGCACATCTAAAATTTTTTTTACATGTACGCTATAATATTCTAAATGGGAAGAACCTACTGGAATTTTCACAGTATTCTTCGATTCTGTCAGTGGGAAGTACAATCATGATAATTCCTCATAAAACTCTTTGAATGTCATGGCACTAACAATTTTCCTTTTAAATTGATTGATGTTTATACAATTTCTAATGATATTTTTTTAATTAACACTCAACACACATAAATCTGTTAATGAAATTAAATTTAAAATTTACGAAGTAACAGAATTCTTTCCAGTGGTTGTATTATTTTCCTTCCCTCATGACAAAATACATTTGAATTCTATCGCTTGAATGAAATGATGATGATGACAAACAAATAGTTTAAATGTGATCTTTTTTAAAAATAATTGTCTCGGGAAAGTCGTCTGAGATCATGAGAACATCTTGATTAATCACAAGAGATGATACGCATTTCAAAATGAACATGACGTTTAAATTAATTCCGTATGAATAAATAAGCATAACTTATTTATCGGTAACAATTGAAATTGGCATTTAATGTCTAGTCAGTGACAGCTCTCCACAGCTTCCTGTCTTTTGTTGCTCTAGTCTATATTTTCCCCTTATAACCCATCTCTTTCACATTGGAAATAATTTCCTCTCTGTTGTTATTTGATACTGTGTTATTTACTCTTCAATAATAACAAAAAAAAACCTGCCTAGGGCAAGAGCATCCTATTAACTCAAAGATTAGATTCTGTAAAAATTTCACTAGAAACAAAGAAAAGAGTGCTGGATTGCTATGTGATGTCAGTTCTTCAATACGGCAGTGAGTGCTGGACAATATCATCGAAAATGAGGACTGGAAGCAGCGGAAATGTGGTTCTACAGAAGGATGCTGCGGATATCGTGGACTGAACATGCAAGCAACGATGAGGTGTTGGAAAGAATGGCAATATATAGATTCTGGAGAGAAAAATTGTCTAGCATAAAAAATGAACCAATTTTCATAGAAGCAGACTTAGGAATCGATCCAATATCATCTTACAACTTCATGTTGACAGAGAACATTAGACGAAGAAAGCGTAATGAAGCACTCTTCTAAAGGTTTGCATCATCCATGATGATAGAAGGCGGAAAGGTTTCTCTCTTCTTCTTCTTCTATGTGCCCTGTCCCTTCAGGACGTAGGTGATCATGGATCTCCACGTCTTCCTATCCCTTGTGGCTCTTAGTATGTTTGTTCCTGTTGCTCCTGGCAACCCCCGTTCCGTCATCCACCTGATCAGACCCTGCCTTCCTCTGTCTCTCCTTCCTTCTATCTGTCCAGTCAGTATCAGGTTCTCCAGGCTCTCCTTCCTCATTGCATGTCCCAGGAACTTCAGTTGTCTCTTCCTGATGCTCAGCATCAATTTCCTTTTTGTTGCCATTCTTTCTAACACTTCGTCGTTGCTTGTATGCTCAGTCCACGATATCCGTAGCATCCTTCTGTAGAACAACATTTCGGCCGCTTAGATGATTAAAATAGAGCAGTTGACCTCAACCGTTAAATAAATGGTCAGTAAAAGATATAAAGAGTGCCAGGGACATGAAGAAAACAAGAATAGTCGAAACATTAAATTAAGAGAGTGTTTAAGACAGTGGAAGAAGCACATTGTACACAAGTAGAGTAACAACCTGCCAATATATTCGAAATCTATTTTGATTTTCTATTTGAAGACGTTTGCACTAACTACCAAAAGAGTGAGGACAAAATGATTACAAGTTGTGAATTTCAAAACGGGGACATTGCGCAATGTTTGTGTTACTTAATTTGCAAAAATAATAAATGAAGATAACAAACAACGTAAATTACTTATAAACTAAATTCATACTTTTTAATAATAAGAGGGGTGCATTTCATATAAGACGGAAGTTGGACACAAATCATTATTTGCACTTACTTTTGTTAGCCAGCCTCGGACAACAGCTTTGGAGTCCACTTGGTCTAAGAGATAACTGCTGGCCTGTCTTTTTACAACTTTGTTGACCACTGGAAAAAGAAAAAAAAAATTATGTACTGCATTCAAGGTTATTTGATTATTTTATAAGAATGAAATCGATTATAGAAATCTCACAGAATGAATTGGGAAAATATAACTGATATTTCTTTTGGACTCTGTTGCAAACTGAATTGACCCCTGCTCACAGATTTTTTCCTGCTTAAAACAAAACTTATGATAGATGTGTGATTAGTATAATGGAATTTTAAAAAATATTATTCACCTAATACAAGACAAGAAAGCTATTTCAGGTAGAGTCTGAGTGAATGGGGTTGTTCACAGATTTTTCTGTTTAAAACAAATTACATGAAAAATGTGTGGTTAGTATAATGGATATTCTTTACCTAATACAAGACTCGAAAGCCACTCCAGGTAGAATCTTAGTGAATGGGGTTGATCACAGATTTTAAAACACATGATAGATGCATGAGTAGTATAATGGGTTTTCTTTTAGACTATTATTCACTTAATACAAGGCCCACAGGCCACTTCAGGTAGAGTTTCAGTGAATAGGGTTGTTGGATGAATATAAGAATTGCAGTTTAGATAATAGTTGAGCTAAGATTTGAAACATTTGAGATTGTAGTTATCAGAAAAAATCTTCTTGAGAGTTTCTTCCACAAAGTTGTGGCTCTTTGGAAGAGTGAACGGAAATCTCTTCTTCCCAAGAGAAGAAGAATGGTCTGACCCTGTTCCCATAATATCACAGGTCTTAGCTGTAAAGGCCTGAAATGGCGAACCTAAGTAATGAAGCCTGTCAGAACATTTTCTAAAGAAATAGTGTAGTGATAAGCTTATGACATTTCATCTGCGGAAAAGGAGTTGAAGGGTGGAAAATAATTCATCACCCAAAAGGCCATGTAAATTCTTTTCAACTTGGTCAAATTTGAATAGTGAGGATTGGGCAGCTCTATCAAGATAAGTCCCAACACAGCCATGGCAAGAGAGATGCAACGTGGGTTCTCTCAGCAAACATTTTTGTGTGATTTAAGTATGAAAAAGAAAGCAAAATTGTGGGATGTAAAAGAATTGTATCGAAGACTTGACGATGACACCTTACCTGTCATTTTTTATAAGGCTTGCATGAAAATGTGATTGCTATCTGTTATATCAACAAGGTAAATTCCGATTGAAAAGATTTCTTCTACTTCTACCTTGTCCCTTCTGGACATAGGCGATCATGGCCTTCCACGTCTCCCTATCCCTGATGGCTCTTAGCACACTTTCTCCTGTAACGTCTCTCAGCTCCCGTTTTGTCATCCACCTGCTCAGGCCTTTTGAATATGTTATCCACTGCTTTCCTCTATCTCTATTTCCCTCTATCTGGCCTGTTAGTATCAGGTTCTCCAAGCCCTCCTTCCTCATTGCATGTACCACAAAATTTAGTTGTCTCTTACACAACACATAAGGGGTAAACAAATAACAGAGTTTATTGTACAGAAAAGTACAAGTATCAGAGAGTTCATAAAATGGTAAGTCAAGACAGAAAGGAGATGAAAATCAAATCATCTCGTACTTCTTTACTTCAATATTTCTTAATCTCTTTGGCAAATCAACTGTCAGGGGTGATAGGATGTTCCATAATAACACTATCGGAATGCACAATTTTTAAATTATATTGCACATTCAATAATGAATTAGAGCACTCTGGTTATTGGCGTACGATACATGGTACGCTGGAAGTCTGCCTCCTTCCACCGAGCGCCCATAGCCCAGAGGTAGAATCGCCGACTGACACCAATTCGGTCAGGTTTCAATCCTGGGTTAAAAAGCAATCAGAGTCTAACTGTACTGATAAGCTGTGATACAGTGAAACATCTATCTGCGGATGACTATATATATATATATATATATTATGGAAATTAACAAAGATTAATGAAAGATGGTTATAAACAACTGACAATTTGAAATGATTTGTTTGAATATTATTTTTTATCAATACTCGTATTTATGTAGATATTCTGTTTTTAATTAAACAGTATTAATGTGGATAGGGGTCACAGGTTCGAATCCTGCTGAATGACACTCATTTTCCTAATAACAATTTATCGTAAATAATCAGGCCAGTAGATATAAATATATAATGCGGTTTAATTAAAAACAGAATATCTACTTAAATATGAGTATCAATCAAAAATAATGCTCAAACAAATCATTTCAAATTGTCGGTTGTTTATAACCAAGTTTCGTTAATCTTCGTTAATTTCCGTAACATGTTTAAATTTGTTGACATTATGATGCATTTCAGAGCAGATATGGTTATTGGAATGAAACAAAAATTGTGTTATATAGGCTTGATTAAAACCTCGTTTAGACTGAAGGTCATTCATGTTCAAGAGGTCTAAGACATACCAGATCATATGGTAGCTTCCCCTATGTGGATAGGGGTCACAGGTTCAAATCCTGCCAAATAGCACACATTTTCGTAATCAAAATTTATCGTAAATAATCAGGCCAGTAGATATAAATATATAATACTGTTTAATTAAAAACAGAATATCTACTTAAATATGAGTATCGATCAAAAATAATGTTCAAACAAACCATTTCATATATATATATATATATATATATTTTTTTTTTTTTTTTTTTTTTTTTAATCATATCACCCCAAGCAAGGCGGTAATGCCACTGATGCACAGGGGGCTACGTAAGGGTAAAAAGAATGGCAAAGAGAAAGCCTTTTATATCCTAAAAATGTTTTAAAAACAATGTTTATCTTAACCTGGAAACGATTATATATAAAAAAGTGCTCAATTGAGAGAATTGAAATTGTAGAGCTAGTTAATATTTTAAATATTACAAACACTAACCTTTTTAGCTACCATGGTTTACGCCTCTGAAGGTTTCTTAAATTAACCAAACAAAAAACAAATGAGGAAAAGTAAGCAAGGAAACCTTATTAGAAATGATAGCAACATATGTTAACCAGAGGAAAGGCACAAGAGAGTGTATATCTTGATTCTGAGAAATTTTAAAAAGTATTCATTTGTTAAATATCATATAAAGGATTTCTATTTTTCCCTATCGGAACAGAGACTGCTTGAAGCATTAAACTTTGCCAAAGAGTTTATTAATGAGCAAATAGAAATTATTTGTCAAAAATCAATTCTTTTTCACAACAATGATATATGGCTTAAAAAAAAAAAAAGGAAACAGAGGTGCAGTTATGTCAAAATAAAATCAAACCAATCAAGAAAAGTGGTCAAACATGTCTCGAAAGGCCCTGAATGTTAGCGATCAAAAAATTCTTTAACACCTGAGCAAGTAGAAATTATTCTACATTGTAGAAAATCAATTTTTTTCACAACAAAGAAAACAAAGGTGCATTTGATGTCTCACAAGATTTGTTTGGTGATGTAGAGGTGGTTGAATTGATGAACCTCAATATAGATGGCCCTCTTAATTAAAATAGTCTATATAAATGGCCACGGTTTATACAGGGATGATGGATTAATTGTGGTGCCAAACGAAAAAAAGAGTCAAAAAACTGAAAAAACTGAATTTAGAAACCGGCAACAACAACTCCCTCGTACATGAAACTAAGCAATAAATTGCAGAAATGGTTATTGTTTGTAGAACTTTAAATATTATAGACACACACACAGACACACACACACACACACACACACACACACACACACATATATATATATATATATATATACACACAAGTACAGGTACATATATAAATATTTTTCTGGTGTTAATATAACAGAGCTATTAAATATATATATATATATATATATCATCATGCAGTGTAGATATAGAAGAATCCAAAGGAGTATCCTGTATATACAGTGGTAGGATAACTTAGAAAGCTCTCTCTCTATATATATGTATGTATATAAATACATACAGAGCAAATATAAGAAAAAATTAAGGCAGACACATTATTTCAAGGTAAATCGAATGTATAGGCCTATTTCAGGCGAACCATCATCAGCTTCTGTTTTTATTGTACAGAACATTCGTGTAAAATCTTCTGTACAATAAAGACGGAAGCTGATGATGGTTCATCTGAAATAGGCCTGTACTTCTGATTTACCATGAAATAATGTGTCTGCCTTAATGTTTTCTTATATATATATATATATATGTATATATATATATATATATATATATATATCAGATTTAATAAATTGCAAACATTGTGCCTGTTTATTTTTAATAAAATCCATTCATACTCATAGACAGTGTTTAACACATTATAATTTGAAAGATGTCAGAAATAAGCTGTAACGTTGACATATTATTATCATTCATTTCTCGGTATATATATATAAAAGAGATAATAACTATACTCGTGTCAAAAAATTTTCCACACATTTATGAAGAAGGGAAAAAATGGTTTTAAAAAAGAAAAAACTAAGTACATGAACATTAGTCAAAAGAGTTCAGACCGAGTCAGTACGTAGCCCAAAGAAAAAACCCTGACACGAGCACTCAACTAACAAAAAAGCGCTCAAGGAGGATCCATTTAGGTGAAAACCTAAGTAGGTTGTCTGGCTCTCTAGGTATTCTTTATATATATATATATATGAGATTTGTTTCTTCATTGTTATTTAACAATCTTCTTTAAGAATATATATATATATATATATATGAAAATATGATTGGTGGTACAAAACTTTTTTGCTGCCATGAACAGACAAAAATATTATTATCCCTCATGATAATAATGCTTACACTCAGAATGAGAAAGAGTTTAAATTTATAGGGTACATAATGAGCAAGAAGGGATTGGAAAATTTGACACTCACAGTGTTGTGAATCTTCATCACCAATTTGTTGTGGAGTTATGGCAAAACTTTGCCTCAAAGTTGTAGTGACCGGTTTGTAGTGACTGGTCTTGGTTATACTAAACAGTGAATTTGTATAACAAAGAAACAAGGTATCCAAAAGAAGTGTTAATAATAAGTAATATAGAAATAAGTAAGTCCGAAGGTATTATTACACTGCCTGACTAGTAGCAGTTGTTAATTGCTTCCGTTAACTGTCTAGTTGACTGCTTAGTTAAACTGCTCTCAACTTTTCTTCACTGCTCCTTACAAGTCACACAGGTATATAGCAAGAGGAAGAGTTCATTCCTCGTAGGACGGTACCATAACACACAGGACATATCAAAGGGATAGGGTAAGGCAGTAGGCCACCTTCATGCCCAGATTGTATCAATGGATGGTAGGGAAGAGAGGTTGGCTGGATGGGAAAAAAACAAATGTTAAAAGAAAAGAGAAAATTTCAATTTGCATATAATGGACAATTAAATAAAATCATTCAAAATTTTTCAGCTAATGAAAAAAAATTTCTTTTTTTTCAAAGAAATCCATAATGTATGAATCAGAAATGAAGAACTCTTCCTTGACAAAAAATGTTGGTAACCACCAAAAAAGCAACAATTCACGTCCTGAACCAACAACTTATAAATAGAAAAACAATTATTTGCCACTGTCTCTCTTCTCATCACGGAAATCCATAAAGCTCTTGAAAGAGAATTATATTGCCATTCATGCAGAGAGAATATTAACAGGGACAAAATAAATTGTATTTCATGAGAGAAATGCAAACATCTAGCACGTGTCCTTCATTGTCCATCAAAGAAGGTAGAACTGCCAATCCTGATGAAGATATTACTCACCATAATCAACAGGGTCCAAGGGTCCCTTGCATCTCCAAGATTGGAATTTAATAAGCAGATAGAAATTGGTCAGGCTAGGCATGAAGCAATGATTCAATTTCTACCTGACTGGCTACTGATCAATTTATTGGTAAAGAGATCACTAAATTAGTTTAAATCCTCCATGAATTTAAGAGTGTCTTTTGGGAAAAGCTTAAGGGTCTAACTGTAAGAATATGGACCTGAAACTAAATTCTACTGTCTTTCGTTGGTTTGACACTACTGTTAATTCTTCCTTGCATCTTTTGGTTCTGTAGAATTGGTCACATCCTTTTTTTCTTATAAACTTTGATCAAGATTATTTCTTTTAATGAAACTCATGAATAGAAATTTTGAAAGTGAGGCTAGCATGGATTATGAGGAAGTAAAATTATTTATTTGGAGATTAACAAACATTGATGAGAAAGATTTTTTAGGCATTCATACTATCTAAAACTGTACACCTAAGTTCTGGCACACAGATATCAACATTGGTCATATTTTCTGTATTAATAAGTTTATATAAATGAAAAACTTTTCACATATCATTACATAGAAATTATCCCAGGTTCACATTGGTATATATATATATACAACTTGTTGTCTTTTGTAGGTTTTATTGTTTGTTTTTTATTTTTTTACTTATTTCACCACAAGCAAGGTAATAAAGCCACTAAGATGCAAGGGGGGGGGTTACTTACTGTATAAGAAACAACATAATTAAGGAGAGAGAACAATAAAAGAACAGGAATTAAGAAGACAGAAGATAACAGCTGATATTGCATTTAAATTTTGGAAGATCAAACTTAAGTGGAAAACAAGAAGCCAGAAGAGAATCCATGAGTGAAAGAAGAGACCGTTAAATTAGGAATTTTAAATGAGAAAAAAATAGTTAAGGAGAAAGAACAATAAAAGAACATGAATTAAGGAGACAGAAAATAATGATTAACATTGCAGTTAAATGTTTTAAAATTTCAAAGCTGAATGAAACAAAACCTGGAAGAGCATTCTACAAATAAGTACAAGAGGAAAAAAGTTAGTCCAGAACTTTGATGTGTATCTAGTCATTTTAAATGTAAAATGACGAGACCTTTCTGCCAATCTAGTACTGCACTTAAATTTATAAAGTCACAGTACTAAAGAAGAAATCTCATTATAACAATTACCATGAAATTTTTTATATAAAAGGCAGAATATGGCAGCTTATGGCATTGGGGAAGAGATTAATACTGTGGTGAAAACGAATGTCATTGCCAATTCTTCTTTGGATTTTTAGAAACCCTAAGTACATGGAAGAAGTATCGGACCAAAAGTGGCAGGGGGTTTATAATCGTGTCACCTAAAGCAAGACATTTTACTGCCACTGTTTTGCAGGGGGTTACATAGGAGGTAAGTTATGAGAAAGAGTGACAGGTTACAGAGGGTGTGAGGAAGAGGGTAAGAAAAGAATGACTGTGGTCATAAAGTGAGGGATTCAGCTTATATATCGATTGTAATTTAGAATTGATCCCCCACTTTATATCCACATTATAGCATAGATTTTTTTTTTATAATCATATTGCCCCAAGCAAGGCATTTTACTGCCACTGTTTTGCAAGGGGTTATATAGAAGGTAAGTTATGAGAAAGAGTGACAGGTTACAGAGGGTGTCTGGAAAAGGGTAAGAGAAGGATGAGAATACTGATGAGAGTGGAGTGGACGAAGAAAGGTGCATGAGAGAGAGAGAGGATGCAGGTTAGTGAGATAGGAGATGACTATTGACTTTACATTCAAATTCTTTAAGATTGTAGCTGTCGGAAAGCAAGTCAACGAAAGTGAATTCCACAGGCGGGATTGACTAAGCAACAGCAACAGATAAAAGTCATTAGGTTTGTATATTCATAAATGAATTATACTTTTATATACCCATACACAATATATTCTTTTTAGATGAATTTATGTTTGCTGATGCGAAGAATGAATTAATCTACACAGCAGTAACAACAAGGATCTGTCCCACAGCCTACCGATTTTTGCCTCTGCAACATAGCTGTAACAAATTTTATGTTAAGCTCAGATAATTTCTTTTATAATTGTAGTTGGGCTAGAGTTGGTAGGTAGAATAATTTCTGTTTTAATTAAATCAGTATTTGACATTAAAATTATGATCAAGTTCATGATTGCGAGTAACTAATATCTTAAGTGTGTTACTTCGGAAAAGATCCATTTTGTGTTCATATATTTTTTTATAGAAATTCCTTGGGGTTTCTTCTCTATATCAATTTTACAAGTTATAGGGTAAATTTTTCCCTCAGGTTTTAGATTATTATTATTTTGTTTTATAATAAGTCTTTTATTCTTTTAGAAGTACTTGTGAAGTGTAGGGAGCTTGTTAACGTTTCTTTTGTTCGGCCTTGTGTCAGATATAACTGAACTCCCTACAGCTTACAAGTTTTATGTTGAATAATATTTATCAGAAGGGTTTTCATTAGAGGGTTGGTTGTCAGCAGTTCAAATGTGTGTATTAGTGATGAAGAGTAGAATATATACACTTTACATTTAAAATAGAAATTTATTATGAGGAGGAATAACAAGTGATAAGAGTTCATGTACAATTAGAAACATTAAAAAGTTAATGATAGAGTTCGTATTCAATGATAAGGTATTAAAGAGTTTTTACAGTATGTTTGTAGCTGTAATTGTTGAGAGAGAGAGAAGACAATGTCAGGGTCACTTGAAGTAGAGAGTTACATTTAGATGCGTGTCAGCAACCTGCCTCCTCTGAACTGGCTTTGTGAACCGGTTAGTGACCATCCTTAAATATTGAAAAGTCACATGGCGTGGATCACAGAATTATTTTTTTCTTTAGGTATGGAAAAACCGTTTCTCTGACATATTTTGAATTTTGCGGTTTGATGACCAACCAGGATCCAGAGTTCCGCTACAGGTCCATAAAGGGAATTTGATATTTATTTATTTTTGGTTTAACTCCTGGAACTTCTGCGTGGAGCCAGATGCGCAAAAACCAGTTTTGGTCATTTGCTTTCTGAATCTCTGAGGGCAAACATCCGGTCTCTTGCTTTACTCAGTGTCACCACACTTGTAGCAAATTTTATGTGAATCTTAGATACATTTTTTTCAGTTGTATTTGTGATAGATTTGGTGGGTAAAATGAAATATTTTGATATGTTGCATTTGTCAGGATGGTCCACTATACTATTCTGAAATATTTTACAAACCTTTTGTTTTGCACTGAATATAAAATAATTATGGTATTGGAAGAGCTTAAAAGTACTTTCAATGCATTTCTCCTCATCATATAAATAATTTTATGTTAAATTTAGATAAGTTATTTTCAATTGTATTCACTAGAGAGATGGTGGGTAGAATAATATATTTTCATTTGCTGGCTTTGTCAGAAAACTTTCTAAAAAAAAATGCAATTTTGATCATTTGTTGGGAAACAGTTTGTATATAATGAACTTTGGTATTTGAGCAAAGACTTTCAGGTCAAACACGAGTTAACTAGGAGACAGACAAAATGGTTCTGAATGAAAGCAAAGTTTCTGGGTTATAAAAATCAATATGGATAAAATTCCCTTCTTCTATGTGCCATGTTGGTTCAGGACGTTGACATCACGGCTTTCACAATTTCCTAGTTTTTCTCTAGTAAACAAAGTGCAGCAAAAAAGAAAGAAGGAGGAATTAAAAAATATTTTGGTATAAAAGAAAAGTTTTTTTTCATCATGACTTGACAGATTTATTTCTACTCCATTGTTTGATGATTGCTTTGTCTTCAAGCCTGTATGGTGCCCTCCTATGAGGAATGGACTCTTCCTCTTGTTATATATAATTACCTTGAATTGAAAAATATTTTGGTATAAAAGAAAAGTTTTTTTTTCATCATGACTTGACAGATTTGTTTCTACTCCATTGTTTGATGATTGATTTGTCTTCAAGCCTGTATGGTGCCCTCCTACAAGGAATGGACTCTTCCTCTTGTTATATATAATTACGTGTGTGACTTCTGAGAGGGAGTTAAGAACACAGCTAGTACGCAGCTATGATTCAGGCAATAAGCAGTGTAACTGCATTGTTCAGACTTACTTGTTTTTATTTACTGAATACTAACCCTTATTTGTACTGTTCCTGTTATACTAATACACTATTTTGAACCTACCTCCTGTGTTCCGTGTCTTTCTTTTGGCCAAACCGGTCACTACACATTGCGGCAATGTTTTGCCACAACAAAGACAAATATATTTACTAAATAGACATAGACATGTGCTTAAGCCATATACAGCAATCTCATTACTGCATGCCAACACACGTCATATTGTTTTTGTTACCTATTTTTTTTTTGTTGTTGTCTAGCGTATTTGATGGCATATCAAGTGCACCTTTCTTAAAAAGAAAAAAGAAAATCTCAAAGATGTGCTTCAAAATAACCTCATGACTGCTGCTATGTATGGGCAGGAGCCACCCAGTCTTGACCAAGTCCAAAAGCATCTCCACGTCCTTGCGGATGATGAATCATTTTCTACTTTCTGGCAACTTTAATCCAGAGGTTGGTTCATTTCTTGGGCTTGTTTTGAATTTGATCTTCTGGTCAGCAAGTTCAGCCATATCAATGAGAAAGTATTTTCTTGGTTCTTTGTCAAAAAAAACGATATTATTTTCATAGCCTCAGGAATAAAGGATTAACATAGAAGTGATACAGGAACAATTGTTTTCCATGCTGTTGTTAGAATAATGTTTCAGCCATGGTGCCATCAAGCCTTCATCAGTGCATGAGGACAATAGTCTATGTGTAATCAGAGTAAATAATGATAACTCGACATGACAGAAATAAAGACCAAAAATAAATAATTCGTAATATGTTACTTTGAATGTCAGAGATAACTAACAGATACATCCAGCCGTGGATGATGTCAAGCAGTGCAACAACAAAAAAACAATGTGTAGGAGTTTTAAGACTATCAGTAAGTTATGTGCCATATGCTATACATGCTTTGGGCGATCATGTCTCGAAAGAGACATGACTGACTGGGCAGAAGATTATTCCGCAGTAGGTTGCCATTGCTTTCTGCGGTAGACTGGTTGCCAGCCAAGGCTATAGAACCCAATTTGTCCTGCCATTTAACTCATAGCTGGAGGGAGAAGAGATAGATTATTTTACATTATTATATTAAGTATAATTAGTGGGGGATCAGTTTATTACTTTATAACAATAGAAAACCGATCCCCCATTTTATGCTTAGAAGTTTAAATCATATTTCCAACTATTATATTCAGTCAGTCAGTTAAGTGCCATATGTGATACATGCTTGGTCAATCATGTCTTGAAAGAGACATGACTGACTGGGCAGAAGATTATCTCACAGTAGGTTGCCATTGCTTTCTGTGGTAGACTGCTTGCCAGCCAAGCTACAGAACCCAATCTGTCCTGTTATTTGACAGATATAAGGGGAAGAGATGTATTATATTATTAAGTAGTAATTAGTGGGGGTCATTTTATTACTTTATAACAATAAAAAACCAATCCCTCTGCTTTATGCCCAGTAGAACTTTTAATTATGTTTCCAACTATTATATGCCATATGTGATACACACTTGAACGATCATGTCTCAAAAGAGACATGACTGACTGGGCAGAAGATTATCCTGCAGCAGGTTGCCATTGCTTTCCGTGGTAGTCTGGTTACCAGCCAAGGTTATAGAACCCAATTTGTCCTGTTATTTAACCCATAACTGGAATGAAATGACTGATTAATACCTTTTCCAAGGGTATTTGCATGTAAGCGAATGCAATGAATTCAACTGGAATTCGAAATCGGCTCCCTGATTTCTTGTTCCAAGCCGATATCCACTGTACCACAACGCACATAGAAAGAATTATTATAAAAATATACGTAATATGTCTATAATACTCAATGAAGCATACTAGAATATATATAAACAAAAATTAACTCATCGAACTATATATCTTAAAAGTAATGCAAACTAACAGGTTAGCAGTCCACTTTTTATAGTGACTTACTTTATTAAAAGTACTCAATAATTAGTACTGCATTATAGATGGTTATATTTTTATTCTAAGTTTATAATAATTACTGCAACACAAGCTATCTTATTAGCATCTCAACAGACTGCCTGGTGCAGTGCTAAAAAGATAGTACAACAGTTCTTGGGTTGCAGTAAATTTTTTATTATAAAATTATAATATATTTTTTTTTTTATTATAAAATTTTTTATTATAAAATTATAATATATTTTTTTTTATTATAAAATTTTTATTATAAAATTATAATATATTTTTTTATTATAAAATTTTTTATTATAAAATTATAATATATTTTTTTTTATTATAAAATTTTTTATTATAAAATTATAATACATTTTTTTTTATTATAAAATTTTTTATTATAAAATTATAACATATTTTTTTTTTATTATAAAATTTTTTATTATAAAATTATAATATATTTATGGTTGATAATTTGTGTTTCTAAGATGAATACTTACATCTGACCCATCTGTCAACTTCTGCGGCTGAGTCTGCAGTCAAATAATAAGTTTTCTTGGGATTGGTGACCTGGATTAGAAAATGAAATAATTATTCATTTTATGAAGTGATTAAAATAATAGAAAAAGATGAAGAAGCAAGAATTAAATAATCTGTTATTTATATATATATATATATATATATATATATATATATTAAAAAAGGGTTAATTCAAAGATGTTATGAGTTAAATGGCAGGACAACATCTTTGAATTAATCCTTTTTTAATATATATTTGCTCTGTAATATTTTATTACATGGAGCTCTCTTCCTGTATCATTTTTTAATATTAAAATAAATTTTTAATATTAATTAGGATCGGGTTTTTGGAATTTACCTTCCTGCTTTTTTCCCTTGGATTGAAGTATCTGAATTAAAATATATATATATATATATATATTAATGCAGGTTTCATTGAATAATATAGACAAGTTCTGTCTATTAATTTTGTGTAGGATCCGTTCATACCATCTGATATACTTGATGGTGATATATATACATATATATATATATATATATACACACACCATCACCACCTTGAAATATATCAGATGGTATGAACGGATCCTACACAAAATTAATAGACAGAACTTGTCTATATTATTCAATGAAACCTGCATTAATGAAAAAAATGCTGCCAAAATACACACAATTTAAATTACATGATCCAGCAGCCCAACACACCATCACCACCTTGAAATATATCACCATCAAGTATATCAGACGGTATGAACGGATCCTACACAAAATTAATAGACAGAACTTGTCTATATTATTCAATGAAACCTGCATTAATGAAAAAATGCTGCCAAAATACACACAACATATACATATATATATATTAAATATATTTTCCATTTGTAACCAAATTATTATGCGACCCAGGTTTCTACCAATAAGTTATTGAAAATCGCCTGAAGACGCCCCCACTTCATGGTAGAAACCTGTGTCACTTAATAACTTCTACAAATGGAAAATATTCAAAAGTTCTACAATATAATTGCATTGAGCACTTTTTAATACAAATGTGCACTGGTCTAATTTTATTATGACCAAAACCTAAGTAATTAAACGATATATATATATATATATATATATATTTTTTCTTCATTTGTAAATGAGTTATTACGCGACCTAGGTTTCTACCATGTGGTGTATTAAGGCGATTTGCAAAAAATGAGTTTACTGTTTACCGTTTTATTTAAGAACACTCATGTAACGGCAGTTTTTTTTTTTTTGAACGCGCAATTTTTAAAATTACAATGAATTATAACATTTTCATCCATGGTTTTATGAACCTAATAAGTATTTTTTGGTATGGTAACATTTACTCATAATTTCTGTTCTTAAACAATCAACATATTTTAAATACATATATATATATATAATACATATGCATGATGGGCACATGGTCAAGTGGATAGAATGCTTGCCTTCTGACCATGATGAGACCCAGGTTCAAATCTTATTACGGTCGATTTATCAGAAAGGTGACTTCAGTCTGGATGAGGTGACCTCAATGATCTGAAAACCATACCCCAGGTTGGCCCAAATCTTGCGAGTGAAATTGGAAGCTGTCCATGGTTGTGGTAGTACATCAATCAGAAATCATTGTGACCGAGGGTTTGAGCATGCTCGCTTTGTTTAGGCTGTTAATCATGCGACATAAAATGCTCTCTCTCAGAAAGTCTAACTAAAGTCTACTTAACATAATTACTGTATAAACTACAGGTGAGCTTAGTGGGTGCTGAACAAACATGAATGTGCCTTTGCTGGCATCTGCAACAGGGACTAGCTATCAACCCTAGTAGACAAAAACCCTTAAATACATGTGGCCAGCCATCCATATAATATATGTGTTTCAGCATCCTGGTCTCTTAATGATCATGGTAGCACAGAACTAGAAAGTATGTTCTCTTGATGAATAAAATGCTGGAAAGTATATTCATTCTGTCTCTGCAATAGAGACATAGAGCACTCTTTGTTACTGTTCAAGTACATGTCTGTCTTTTCTTAGATTTTGTTTCATCACTTTTTCTTTTATTTATTTTATTGTTTGTTGGTTTTTCTTTTTATTAGCTTTTTCTTTATTTAACTGGAAGGCTTTTGTGTTGGTTTAAAAAATAATTTTTCTTTTTGCTATTCATGTGTGTGTGTATATATATATAGTTAACGGTCATGTCACGTTGAATACACCGGTTCCTGCTCGATCACTGAAGTTAAGCAACATTGAGCCTGGTCAGTACTTAGGTGGGTGACCACTTGGGAATACCAGGTGCTGTTGGCGTTCACGGATGTGCATTGTGGTGCGTTGGATGTCGGCTTGAAGGGGGAAATCGGTGAGCCGAGTTCC
>JBBBDQ010001380.1:712500-717500 GCA_037127315.1 Ascarosepion bandense | reverse complement strand
ATAAAACATACACACAACTTTATAAACATGCATAACACTACATACATTTTCTGTTTCATGTAAAATAAAATCTATCCTTGATAATGGCTAAAAGTATATCTGAAAGTATTCATATCAACAAAACATTTTGACCCTTTTTAAATTATTTATATCTTGAAATGACAAAAAAAACATTAGATCTCATGAAAAATTATATAAAAATAACTTAAGCATACTACCTTGTCTGTAATTTTTAATGAAACCTGCATAAAAGAGAGTTTGCTACCCAAATACACTCAGCAAAATTAATTAGAGCACTCTGGCTATTGGGTGCATATAATGATAATGTATGCGCTAAAAAAAGTCTGCCTTCTTCTACCGAACGCCCATAGCCCAGAGGTAAAATCACCAACTTTGTCGGGTTTCAATCCTGCATTAAAAAGCAATTGGAGTCTAACCATACTGATGAGCTGTGATACAGTGAAACAGATCTGTCTGTGGATGACAATATATATATGCTCTCATTACAATTGAGCTCTCTGGAGAAGAAAATTTTAAAAATAGTTTCCACTTTAGCTATATGCGTGACTCTTCAGAAATGAATTGAGTTCTCTCGGTGACTGGCATGTGTAAACATTGCTGATATACAACACCTTAAAATTTCCCTTCTCTGATTACATGCGTCGATGGCTAAGGAGGTAACGACTCCAACTGACACCAAATTGGTCGAGTTTCGATCCCGGCCAGAGGCGAGTGGATGCGTCGAGCCACACTGATGAGCTGTGATACAGCAAAACAGGCTTGTATGTGGAGGACTAATATATGTGGAGGACTAATATATGTGGATGACTAATATATGTGGAGGACTAATATATGTGGATGACTAATATATGTGGATGACTAATATATGTGGAGGACTAATATATGTGGAGGACTAATATATGTGGATGACTAATATATATACTAACAATAAAAAAAGTGGTACTGTTTAGACCCATAGACGGTTATGTAAAAATTGCATAATCCACAGTCAAAAGAACTGAATATGCAGAGCCAACAATTTGTGCTTACAGCCTAATGAGATAGCAAGTAAGTGGTGAACATTTTGTTCTTTTATATATATATATATATGTATGTGTGTGCATGTGTGCATTAGATAGTTTGGGGGCATAATTAATTTAGACAATTCCTCAATTGTATTAAAAGTGTTCAATAAATTTATATGGCAAAACTTTTAAATAACACATTTCCAAATGAAAAATATTCTCATATAATCTGAGGAGAGGAACGGTATGATTAAAACAGAGACAAGAGAAAAATTTAGTTTTAGCAGACACGTTTTGTCTCCTGATTGACTTTATTGAAGCAAAAAACAAAAATTCTTTTTAAATAAAGTATCTATGAACAAAAATTGTCGGTAACTGAAAAAATGCCCATATTCGTAGGGTAACTGAAAATTAAACATTTAACAAAAAAGTCATTTTTCATATTCAAAGAGAATTTTTCATGCAAAGTATATTGTTATAAGATAGTGAAATGATAGAAATTAACTGGTTTCTTTTCATTTTTTGATATCTGTTGTATACTTTGGCTTGAGAAAATATTAATTCTATAAGGAATAGTGAGATTAAGGTAGCTGAAAAAAGTGACAAGAAAGGACTACAAATAAACTGCAAGAAAACCGAATACATGGTCATCAGCAAAAAGAACAACCCAAGATGCCCAAATACAGGGGGGGATACTAAAATCAAGCAGGTATGAGAATTTAAATAGCTGGGAAGTGTTATAACAGAAGACAGAAAGTGCGACACTGAGATCTGAAGGTGAATTGGCATAGTGAAAGAAGCATTCCAGAAGTTGAGTAAAGTATTAAGAAACAGGACAATTTCACTACAAACGAGTTAAGAGAGTACTGGATTGCTATGTGATGTTAGTTCTTCAATATGGCAGTGAATGTTGAACAATATCTTTCAAGATGAAGGAAAAACATGAAACAACCAAATTATGGTTCTACAGAAGCATACTGGATATAAAGTGGGGATCAATTCCATATTACAATCAATATATAAACTGAACCCTCACATTGTGTGTGTGTGTGTGTGTGTGTGTTTTAGATAGTTTTTATGGTCACTTTGTAGTCAAAGCAGTTTCTATACATTTATGTTCCTGAGATCCAAAAGCACAAGGATGCATTCCAGGAGCTGAGTAGAGTATTAAAGAACAGGAAACTTTCACTAGAAACAAAGAAGAGAGTACTGGATTGCTATGTAATGTCATTTCTTCAATATGGCAGTGAATGCTGGACAATATCTTTGAAGATGAGGAAACTTGAAGCAGCTGCGGATATCATGGACCGAGCATGTGAGCAATGATGAGGTTTTGGAAAGGATGAAGACTAAAAGGAAATTAATATTGAGCATCAGGAAGAGACAGCTGAAGTTCCTGTGACATGCAATGAGGAAGGAAGGCTTGGAGAGTCTGTTACTAACAAGCCAGATAGAGGGAAAAAGAGACAGGGGAAAACAGAGGATAACATATTTGAAGGACCTGATCAGGTGGATGATGGAATGAGGGTTACATGGTCCAACAGGAGAAAGCGTGCTAAGAGCCACCAGGGACAGGGAGATGTGGAAAGCCATGATTGCCTACATCCTGAAAGGACATGGCACATAAAAAAAGAAGAGATTGGATAAAAACCAGGACACTGATTAACGTAACTTAACCCTTGATGATTTTCTCTTTATATTAGTTTCTATTTTTATAATGTTTTTTTAGAATGAAATTGTAGCCAAATTTATTTGTGTATGACCAGTGCATTTGTTAAATTGTTATTCATGAGGTTCCTTTTGTGTTCATAGATTTGTTGTGTAAAGTCCACATCGCCTGATGATGCATTGAGACTTCAATGATAAAACGAACGTACTTCCGTAGCGATTATTATATAAAGAAATTATATACATGTTCTAAAATATAATTTATAATATATATATATATATATATATATATATAGTCATCCGTAGACAGATCTGTTTCACTGTATTACAGCTCATATATATATATATATATATATATATATATATACACAGCATAATGATAATTTATGTATACTGTCCTAATATGTATAGGAAAAAACTACTAAAAAGTTGTAAGTTAAAAATGTATTTTTTTTGACAGTATTTATTTCTATTATTATATATATATATATCTGATATTTCAGACCGGCCTTCAGCATTTCATCAGAAACAAATGATTTCAAAATTTAAACCAAAAGTGTTCGTCGTGAGAAGCATCTGTAGAAATTTCCATATTGAAATGTACAATCAATTCATAACTATATATATATATATATATATATATATATATATATATATATATACTATAGTCATCCACAGACAGATCTGTTTCACTGTATTACAGCTCATCAGTACAGCTTAGACTCCGTTTGCTTCCTAACCCAGGATTGAAACCCGACCGAGTCGGCGTCAGTGAGATAGCATAATGATAATCTACGTATACTGTCCTAGGAAAAACTACTAAAAAGTTATAAGTTAAAAATGTACTTTTTTGACAGTATTTACTTATTTCTATTATTATTATATATATTTGATATTTCAGACTGGCCTTGGCCTTTCATCAGAAACAAATGATTTTAAAATTTAAACAGGACACACAAAAGAAAACTGCGAATGTTTACTGATATATTCCGATTTTAGTTCTCCATACTCACGCAGAAAGACAACTACTGGATTTTAAAATTAAATACATATAGGCTTAGGGTTAAATAGGGACTTAGGTATTTTGAATTTTTATAAATATTTCAATAGTTAAACATTTTTTAGATACACTTAAACAATTTTTCTTTAAAACAACATTTGAAAGTATTATTACAGTTAGATTTACGTTTAAAAATATTCAGACTCTGTTGCTTTCTGCATCACGTGACGGATGCTCCTTGCGATGGACGCTTCTAGTTTAAATTTTAAAATCATTTGTTTCTGATGAAAGGCCGAGGACGGTCTGAAATCTCAAATGTAATAATAGAAAGAAATAAATACTGTCAAAAAAATATGTGGATCATCACTATATATATATATATATATATATATGTTAGTAAATAGGTAATACCAAACACCTTCTTTGGCTTTCTTAATTTTTGTAAATGAATTGTAATAGCCTTCAAAACCTACCCATTGACACACACATTATATATATATATATATATATATATATATATATATATATATATGTGTGTGTGTGTGTATATATAATAATAGAAATAAATAAATACTATAAAAAAAAATACATTTTTAAACTTACAACTTTTTAGTAGTCTTTCCTATATATATATATTATAAATTCTTTTAGAACATGTACATAATTTCTTCTATATATGTCCTCTTCCCTACAATCATATGATTGTAGGGAAGAGGACATATATAGAAGAAATTATGTACATGTTCTAAAACATAATTTTTATATATATATATATATATATATATATATATATCGACTGAGTTGATCATGCAAGTAAAATCTCAAAGGATATATATATATATATAAATAGCCTTTGAGATTTTACTGGCCCAGTCAACTCAGTTGATTAAAAACTTAATTGGGCGATTAAAGTTTATTGCTTTACTCGCTTGCAGTCGATTAAAAATCTCGCAATGAAAAAAAAAGAAATCTGATTCCTTTTCCAACCCAAAAGTATGCCATTGTAGATTCACAAGTTACTTATAATGACCTACAATTACCTTTTATTGTCCAAGTCCGTGTAAACATTCATTTAATTAATGCTTCTAAAGTAGAGCCAAAATGTCTGTGTCGCTCAGATTAAAGACGCTTGCAGATTTTTAGAAATTCATTTGGAAAAATACTATCTTTTACTCAACATCTATATTTCCTCCTCACTCATGCAAAGTAAAAATGAACATTTGAAATAAAGAAAAAAATATTTACACTTCTTTGAACTACGCAGAGCAAAACAAATTTTACAAATAAGTAATTTTTTTATAGAAAAT